>JAQQPU010015924.1:2526-12612 GCA_029168905.1 Artemia sp. Kazakhstan ARC1039
ATAGTGTCTGATCCAAAAGTTGCAATAATGGAACATCTAATTTTTTGTTGAGTAATATCTGATGTATTTTTACTGGTTAGAAATATCCTTGTTTTTTCTTCTATACAGATATTTTTTTTTGTTGTCTTGTAATTTATTGTTAACAGAAGCCACAGGGCTGTGGAGATGCTAATATAATAATACCAGTTCCTGGGTTTTGAATAAGTGCTTCCAATGTGTTTTATAACAAGGGTTTTTACATGCTTTACGTTTAGTAATAATAAAAAAGGCTTGTAGGATGTAAAAACCTTTTTTGGGGCTTTTTTCATTGAAAAATGCCCTTTCTAGTATTTACATTAAAAAATTGAAAAAGACGACAGAATTGCCCCTCCCCCCTTTGAATTTTGAAAAACACATTTTGCCCCCACCCCCACCCAATCTGAAATATTCATGAATTGGTACCACTGTCTAAGTACGTGACCCCTCGAAAACATGAAATTCAACTGCCTTCAAAATAAAACAGTTGGTAGACAAGAAAGCTACCAAATAAAATTTGCATGGTTTTTGGTGTTAATTTAGGGAGTTGATGACTTGAGAGTAGGAATAAATGAGCAATTTTTTTTTTTGTTTTTTTTTTTACTCAGGTGAAATAGAAAATAACAAGATATATTTTATTTTTCCGTTTTGTATTATTATGATTTACATGGAAATAGGGTTACCATTGTGGCGGATTTGTATATTATGTACAAGGGTGTCTGAAACATTTCCAGCCTCAAAGTGAAAATGGCAGCCCTCGTCAGTAAATGTCAGGGAATGTAGTAACGCATCTTAACGGGTACTCAACAAAGTTTCAGCCATTTTGGACGTGCAGCTGTCATTTGACAGTCGTTTGAGGGATTTGATATGAGTATTTTTGTGAAAATAGATAAAATTGCATAAGATAAGATAACGTGTATTTCAAACCAAAATGTGGCCATGTACACAAATAACATACAAGATTAACAAATTACAGCACTCGTCACAATAATCAAGAAAAAATAAAATAAAAACTACTCTCTTCTTTTTGCAAAATACTCATCAAGATATCTTCCCACTTGACAAATAAATTGTGGCGACGTACTTTTCAAGGCATCAGGAAGCAGAACTCCATCATTCCTAAGTAAATTTTCCCTTACCCCCAAAAGACCTGGACAACGACTCAGACAATGCTCCAAATTCTCCTCCTCTTCTTGGCAAACAGGGCAAGAAAACCTGCCGTCCGGGACACTTCCTTCTCTCAAAAACTTTAAATTTCGAACGAATCGGAAGGCAATTAGATCGTAGCTGCATCCAATATGTAAGGTATCTAGACGGTAAATTTAACTTAAAGTAAAATTCCTGACCATAAATTATCTTAACCTCTTTATAACACCTTAAAGTTTCCGAATTCTTAATCTCCTCACCCCATTTCTGTATCGTCTGGTCCTCCAGCACCCGCTTGATTTCCTTGTCCAACTGTAATTGTTGACTAGTTGGCCCAAGGCCATCATTCCATGCGAAAGAAAAACCTGTCTTATCCAGTACCTCTTTAACTTTAAAAGGCCAAGATCTTTTCCTATGTAGCTGAAGTAACTCATCATATGCAGCCTTCAGTAACCTATCACTGGGTAACTGTACAACCCTTAGCCAAAATTTTATCATTTGGACTGTCCTATAACTTATAAGAGACCACAGTCCAAGGTCTTCTTTAAGAAACTGGGTATGGGTCATTCTATGCAACCCGTACGATCTCTTAAAATAACCTAGCTGAAGGCTTTCTATCTGGGCTGCGTTCTCATGTCCGCAGATTTCTACCCCGTAATGGAGAATCGCCATAATCTTAGATAAAAAAAAACCCTCTTATGCAAAGACAAATTCTTTATTCCACTAATTTTATTCCTGAAAAGTGAAAATGTTGCAGCTCTTCCCCTATTTAACACTTCTTTAATATGAGAACTCCATCCACCATTACTTTGGAAGATATAACCAAGATACTTTATTTTTTCAACTACTTCTAATTGTTGTCCTCCAAATATAAATATATTATCTATTTATCTATTTTTTCTTTCCTTTTACTGAAAACAACCGCTTTAGTTTTCATAACGTTCAGCTGTAACTTCTTCATTTGTAAATATTCCTCAATTAAATCAAGTAATATCTGAAGCTCCCTTACCGACTTCGCCACCAATGCAAGTGTCATCCGCAAATAATAACACCGAAAAATTAATTTTTCCAAGACACAGCTTTGGAGCCCACTTTTTTTCCAGAAACTCCACCATATCATTCAAAAACAAACAGAAAAGTCTCGGGGACATGGCGCTACCCTGCTTCAGTCCTTTCTTAAGGTCAAATAGCCTGTAAAATCCCGAACCTGCAACCCTGACCATAAACTTAGTCCCAGAATACATACCAACAAATAAACGAATAAAACTTAAAGGTAGACCTACATCTCTTAAACACTTTTCAAGGAGAGCTCTATCTACATTGTCGAATGCCTTTCTTAAGTCTAGAAACGCAACATACAGCTTATTTCTACCTGATCCATACTTCTCTATCAGAGTACTTAACACAAATGCTCTATCTGACGTACTATACCCTTTCCTGAAACCCCCCTGCTCCTCTTTAATTACCCCATAACCCTCCAACCATTCATTCAACCGATTGTCCAAAATCTTTTCTAAAATTTTACTAAGTGCAGGCCCTAGGTTCTTTTATTTTTCGGTTCTTTTATTTATAAACTAAATACAACTACAATATGGGTATGCCCGGCTGAGAATCTAGCTCGATGCTATCAACCCATAGCTATCATGATCACTAGGACTACATTTCTTAAATAGAGGTACCATAATCGATACTTTCCATAGGGAAGGCCATACACCACTATTTATAATTCTATTAAAAATATTCACTAAAACTAGCAAAAAAAAAAAAAAATACAAGAAACCTCTTCAACAAAACTGCTGATATACCATCTATTCCTGGCCCTGATTGTCCCTTCATCTTCTTAACTACATTCCCAACTTCATCTGAGGTTACCTCCTTCACTAACTCATAATCTTTTTCTCATAAAATATTTATTGATACATATTGAATACATATTGAGCTCTCATAAAATATTTGTTTTTGAAAGGTAATACACCTATGCAAGCAAAATACTAGTTGGACTCTGTGTATAGGGACCCTGCACCATTATTTACCACAGCAAAATTTTGGGCAGCCGAGTTTAAACGTGGCCGTAAGAGTTAAGGAGACTGTGAACGTTCAGAACAAATGAGGAGGCAATCCCCTTTGTGAACAATCATTTTTAAGGGAAAAACGCCAGGTGCTAGTTTGACAGGTTAAAAGACAGGAGCATTGCTGGGAGAAATGTGTATAGTTTACAAGGAGACTATTTAGAAAAAAGAAGAAGAAAAAATGTCTTGTATTTTTGTATATATACAAATTTGTATATATATACAAATTTATTAGAGATACACATTGTATCGTTGTTATGTTTTGTATTCTTTTTTTAGACATCAAACGTGCGATCGAACTCCTTGATAAACTTCAGAAAAGTAAGTATATTTATATTCATTTTTCTAATACATTGCCTTCTTTTTCCTAGCAAGGTTCATGGAAAAATTAGTTACTTAATGATACAAACAATCATTGCTCTGAGACAAGATTGCTTCTTTGTTTCCAACTGTCCTTTTGTAATTATGCTTAAGTTTGTCTAGTGCTTTCCAGAAAGTATTTAGGGTATAAAACAAACCAGTTGGTAATTACTATTGCTACGACTACTGACAACTCGATGCACAACTAAGGCCAATGCAGCTGTGGAAACACCTCCATCACGCTCTGTTCAGTACTTCACTCTTTACTACTAGCACTGCTACTAATACTAGCAACTCACTGCAGCACCAAGGCGCCTGAGGCCAACACAGTTACGCACGTTCCTCCTCCATCCCAATCCATTCAAACCCTTCCTCTTTTCTCACTCTTTGTTGCTTCCCATATAGGTCCAAAACGTACACCATTGGAAGCGCCATTGAACCTGCGATCCTGGTCAGTAGAGAAAAAACCGCGTCCTGTCATAACCACAAGGCAAAAAACGCGTTTAAAACAAACTAGCTAGTGAAAAAAAAATTGCCATTTTGTAGCTAATTCAGGAATGCTGATCTCAGGAACAGCTATTGGTATCAAATTGAAACTTTCATGGAATGTTGAAACAAAATAAGCAGACACTGTATGTATCAAAACGGACACTATAGCGTTGTCAAAATGGAGAATATTATTCAATGTTAGAAGAACAGTCAGGGAAGGATATCAAATTGAAACAATCTGATAACGTAGAGGGGGATGTTATGTATACAAGCCTGCCGCATATTAGATACCAGGGACCAAGTGAAGCTCTGTCTCCTAGTATATATGTATACAGGATGCTGTCAAATCAAGAGTTTAAAATTTGGAATATGCCTAGAGGACGACACAAAAAACTCAAAATTCAAAATTGTGAAAAAAACAACAACCTTGATAATCAAATGTCCAGAATTCAATGAGACAGACTTCCAGGACAATCAAATTCGAAACCAATGTCAATAAATAAATCCAATTGAAGATATTTTTGTCAAACAACCATAACCATCCAATGCGACAAGACCAATCTGAAGAGCTAAAGCAAAAGGCATGGAGAGATGTCTGAGGTAATGATGATACTTAATGAAGCATAACAAAACTGTGGTTAGAAGACATGCAACAACGAATTGTAAACGAAAATGATGCACAACGAAATTTTCTCGTTAATTGTCCTCGTTTTCTTCGCGATTTTATGTTTTATCACAACGAAATCAGCGGTTAGAAGACATGCAACAAAGAATCACCATTGAAAATTATGCACAATGAAACCTGTGGTTAGAAGACATGTGACAACGAGCATTACAACGAATCGGAAATCGAACTGAGGTACAGCGAAATATTTGGCTAGAAGACAAGCGTATCAGTACCAGGGACCAAGCGCCCAGATCTTTGGTGTTTTATCCATAACCTCTATTTTACCTAAATATCTATCACCTAAATATTTCTTGTAAAAAAAAAAAAAAAAAAAAAAAAAAAAAATCATTCTCCCTACCGAGTTGAATGCTATTTCCCTAATATTCGTATGTTCTAATTCTCAAATATTGTATTAGAGAAATATCCTTGATTTCCCTAATTTTTTATATCTCAAACTATTCCTAAAATTGCCCCATCTGTTTTCTAAATTATCACATTGAAGGCTCTCAAACTTCATATTAAACTTTTCTTGAAATGTTCCCTCAAATTCTCATCATGAAATCATAAAATCGTCATATGTACCTAGTAAGAAATACCCATCCTAAATTTCAGCGTAAATTAATCGTCGATACTAATAGATGGCGTCCTTTTAAACAATTTAACTAAACATTAAGTTTGAAGCAAATAGAAATAAATCGGTCATATTTATAAATCGGACAATTTTATTGTGCTAAAGTATTTATTCTTGGAATTTTTGAGGTGAAAAATTTCGAATTTTGGCGCAAAGAAAGTTAGTTCGTTCTGAAGTTTTGGTAAGTTCAATTTGAAAAAAGTTTTTTTTTTAATTTGTATTCGTTTTGATATTATCAGCAGAGCTGTCCAAAAAATGAGGGTGGCCGCCACTCCTCTACCCCCCACTCTTTGCGTTTAAGTTCAACTTAGCTTCTAATGACTATGCTTCGGTATTAAAAATCAAGTTCATAAAAAATGCTGTTTTTGCTATGGGAGAAGAATTGTCATCCCCTCAGCATCCAAATAAAGCGTTTAGTTCAAATTTATTACTCCAAACGCAGGAAACTAGGGATCACATTTCACCTTCATATTGATGACCTATCTAGGAAAATCTAAAGTTTTGTTTGAAAATTTACTTTTGAGGTTTCCCCCTCCCCTCCCTCTCGGTACCAGTCAACAAAGAATCAATGACTAAACCCTAATAGTTAGTGCACAAATATTCAATACTGCATAATTGTAAGTATCACATTGAACAGTGTTGTAACAGTATAGTAATATTGCTATAGTTAGAAATCACTATAAGGTTCTAAATGAATAAATTGCTTTTTTGATAGTTCTGAAAAAGGTGGCTTTTTCTTATTTTTCGTTCAATTGCATTTTTGGGCCGGATTGTTTAGTTTGAGGCGCAGATGATCTACATTTGATAAGTGATAACTTAGAATCTTTACAGAAAGCTATTAATGCCGTGTCGTCTGCACTTGGTGATATTGGGCTAACAATAGAGCCGTCTAAGACTAAATTCATCGTTTTGAACGACGAAACATTGCCAAATCGTGTTGTTGATGTTTGCGGGAAGACAGTTCTCCAAAAGGATAAGTTTGAGTATCTCGGACTCTGACATTGGAATTCTATCAAAACTACTAAAAATCTAGTTATTGCAGCACTTCAAGAGAAACTGCGGGAAACTTACGGTATGCTAGCACTAACTAAAGGTCAATTTGACAAAATTACGCTCGGTCGTCTCTGTAACGCCATATCCGCGCCACATGTCTTATTTTAACCCCTTTATGGAATTGCTTTAGTAAAACCGAACGTAACCAAATTCGTTCAATTTTTTTTCGGTATCGCAAATATTTATTGGAAATTCCCATATGGTTCAGAAACTCTTTATGTTTCGCAGAGGTACTATATTTTTGAGATAAGTAAGAAAATGGATGAGTTGTATACCCGTTTCAAAAGTCGAAATAGAACAATCCACGACTTTCCATTGGCTAGTCTTGTGCACTAAAAGCGTTATTTTGATTTCGTTTTTTTTTTCTCTTTTCTATAGTTATTGCAGTTTAATTTTGTTTTGTAGCGTTGTGTGATTTATTCGTAATTTTTTTCTTTCGTTTTTATAGCTCCTTCGAGCATTTACATTGTATTTGTATGAAGGGTTGAAATAAAATTATTATTTATTATTAAAATAGGAGAAAATAGCATTTACCTTTGGTGTTATGTCTTTCTTTGCTTTAAAAAGTATTATAACCTTACAACTTTGGAGATTTATTTATATTATTACTTTTTGTTTTCAATATCTGGAATTTATTCCAGGTATAAATTCATTTTATTCGAAGAATAAGTTAAAATGTCAGTAGACGAGACAGCTCTTCTCAATGGTGCAGAATTTGTAGAATAGCTCTTAAAGTTTGTTTTCTAGTCATAGAGCTAGATATTCGAAAATTTAATCCTACCAGCCGTGACTGATTCCCAACTACTTCTTATAAGGTAAATTTGACTTTAGAAGTGACCAATTTGCATTTATTACCCTAGATTTCTCCCAATGCCTCGGAGGCCGTACTGACCAGTCTTGGAGATATTTTGCAGCATCTGTAGCACATCTGCTACAGTTGTACAAATCTTGAAAATTCAGAAAGGGCGGGACTGGACCCTCTCCCTCTTCTTGTGTATGCCAGGTGTGAATTAACACTCATACATTCCTATGATTTTGTTGAATTCTCTTTCGCCCTTAGAAAGCTATTTGGTCTGCTCAACCCAAAATGAATATTTCTACTTAGGTAAGAAATATTCATTCTTTACTTTACTTTCACCTAAGTAAAATTAATGAAAAATAAAGATTCCTACTTCTATCCTACTGTGGCTTTTTTTGTATACAAAAGGTGGGATCTCCGTAATAATTGCTTACTCTTTTCTATAACCTTTTTTTTACCAATATAACAATTTTGCATTCGGCTTACTAATAATTGATTAGGGATATACAAAGGGAAAGGAGACATCCTGGCAAGTGGTCATGGAGTTTTTGGGTTTCTCCAATTTCTCCTCCAATATCTAATATTTCCTGTATGATAATAGGGAATAATAATTTATGTTTTTCGAAAGTGCACCTCATTCCTAAATACGTGTCCCCTCTGAGATGAAATCTCGCATAACTACCTGGTCGTAGCTATGGAAAGCTTTACTTATGCCAAAATAATTCCAAAGTGAGGTAAAAAATGATTTCTGCAAAAAAGAAAGATCTTACTTTAACTTCATTGATGGACTGAGGAGAGGGAGGCTCCTTAACTAAGTAATGTAAAAAGAATTTACCCGACAAAACCCACCATTCAAGCTAAAAACATGCTTAATACGAAATGTCGAAGTTGCAATTGAAGTTCCTTAAGTAAGAAAAATAGGAAAACAATGACAAAGACAGTTATTGTCAAGCAATAGTGACCATTCTGTTGTTATTCAATTGATCTGCTTCATAATAATGCAGCTAATCCTGCAGTACTGCTCTAATGCTGTATACGTATTTGATTATTTAGTCTCAGGGAGATCAAGTAATAGCTTTATTTTATTTAAAATGATTTAGTTTTTTATAAAGAAAGCCGAATTACAATGTGGAATCATTTCAAAAATAAGAAAATTTATGCCATTCTCGATTGGATTCTGATTGTTGAAAACGCCAATTGTTATGATTGCCGGTTCCGACTTATCGTCTTATAACTGGTAATGCTGTTAATCCAACGTCTTGAAACAAATTTTACTAGAAATAAAAGTACACATGGTCTGAAACATATCTCAAATGCAGATCGCCTTGTAAATTGCGTATATATCATTGTTAGAAGATTATCTGTGCTAAATTTTACTATCCAAGAAATGATGAAGATTATTTCAATTACATTCTATTTCTAGGCGGAGAGTTACCTTCGGCGAAGCTTGCAGCTTTACAAAAAGTTCTGCAGTCTAAGTTTTTGGACGTAATCAGAGAGGTATATGAACAAGTTTATGACACTGTTGATTTGGCGGGATCGCCTGATGTTAGAGCTTCTGCAACTGCAAAGGTTCGATTTCTTTTCGATTATTCTGTTCGGTAATGTTTTATTAAGGTCCATCGAAACTAATTATACCCCTCATATGTATAAATTGTTCATAATAAAATGGAATGCTGATTTTACTTTATTTACTCCCTATCTTTTTTTTTGCCTTAAGCTTCTTCCAAATGTTCTTAGATGAATTGTCCAGTACTCCAATGCCAAATTTTCATTGATTTTGACAAAAAACTTGGTTATATATGCTTATTACTTTTGTTTTGTCGTTATTACTTGTGGGAAAAATAATTCTTATAACACTATATTTCGTCAACCTAATACAAATTCATAAAACGAGCAGTGTCTCTACTTCCTTTTCTTCTATTCTGGGTTGTAATCTTTCCAGTTTACCTTATTTAGTCTGCTTATTATTTCCCCGGTCTTGTTGCAGTGAAGTACTGGAGCAATATTTGGCTACAGCTGTAGAAATGTTAAGACTTTCCCTTCGTATCTGTGCATTGAAGTATCAGGCCAAAAATCTTTAGTTTTGC
Organism: Artemia sp. Kazakhstan ARC1039; assembly: GCA_029168905.1. Lineage (NCBI taxonomy): Eukaryota > Metazoa > Arthropoda > Branchiopoda > Anostraca > Artemiidae > Artemia > Artemia sp. Kazakhstan ARC1039. Next base: position 11,846 of record JAQQPU010015924.1, read on the forward strand.
GCTCCTTCAAAGGGACTGATTCACCAAGCTCTTAACCACGGGTCTTAGCTTGTGAGACTATGTACGAAAACAAAATTTCTGCGGTTAAGATAGGAAATGAGGTTACTAACTAGTTACTTATTGATTCAAGAGTTGAATAGGTTTGTGTTCTTTCCCCATTTATTGGGGTCATATTGGTGTATTTTGTCCTATGGAACACGGCAAAGGCTATGGGAGAGCATGGAACCAAATGCGAGTTTAAAACTCTTCCAGCTTTGATTTTGCTGATGGTTTGAGTGTCCTAGATGAAAATTTTAGCAACATGAATAATGTGTTGGAGGTTTTTAGAGTTCAGAATGCAAGAATAGGTTGGAAAGTTAATGTTAAGAAGACTAAATCGTTAGAATAGGAATAATTGATGTTGAAAACGGGATGTTGGGTAGCGAAAATTGATCAAGTATATAGCTTCCCTTATCTGTGTAGCATTATTAGTTAAGTCGGTGAGTGCAGTAAAGATGTTAAAAGTAGAATAACCAAGGCACAGGATGTTTTTTTCACAGTTGAAAAAAATTTGAAAGAATAGGAAGATAATTCTGCACGCCAAAATTAGACTGTTAGAAGCTACAGTGATGACAGTGGTCAGGTACGGTTGGTTCTGAAACGTGGGCGCTTCGGAAGACGGAGGCTGATTTGTTAGATGTTTACCACAGGAACTGACTACAGATCATTTCGGGTATCCGTTTGACATACCGAATTTCAAACAGTAAGGACATGGGACTTTTTGGGAG
>JAQQPU010015926.1:0-20583 GCA_029168905.1 Artemia sp. Kazakhstan ARC1039
GTATTAAAACACCATCTAGCGTGAAATTTTTTTCTGCATCGATCGTACTATTCAGAATTGGCGTTAGTGCATTCGTTTTTTGAGCTTCAAATTATGTATAAGATGCTCAGTCACAAACAAGCGATAGTGAAATTTGCATAAAGGAGTTCAGTCTATGAAAAATCTCATCGATGGACTGGACACATTTAAGAAAATAGGAATTTTCTGACAAGCAGAATGAGCACCTTTTCCAGTTTTGTCAGCACCATGAAAGTCTTGATAAAATCAAACAAAGGAAAATAAGAGAAACACATGACTTCCTGAAATATCAAACCCCTCTTATCTGAAATATCAGGTTAGAAGTTTGGCATATCCTGGACCAAGATTCTAAATAAGCAGAGATACTACTTAACTTAAAAACCTTTCTTAGCATCCTAATATAGTCTGCTCTCTGGACCCCAAAAAACTACCCAACTAAAAAAGTTGTGTATAATATTCCACAAGATATACCAAATCAAGAGCTAAAGAGAGGACAGACTTGGTCTGTCAGAGTCTGTCTGTGAGTTTGACAGGACTCTGACAGACTCAGGTTCTACGACATATGCCATAAAAATTGCACACAATGGAGTTCCTTATAGAATATCTTAAAGTCCAAGAAGAGTTAAACAGAGGATACGAATTGAAAAAAGGACAAAAGTCAGAAAATAGACATCGCTGGAATATTTTTGACTCCTGTCCAAAAAGTAATCATTAAACGTGCGCAACCCAATCTACATATTATTGGCCTACCTGGTGAAGGAAAAACTTATTGTTTGTTAATGAAAATGTCGATTTAAACTTCGAAATTTTACAGGGTTACAAGCAAAATAATGAAACAATTAATAAATTTATACTAGTTTTCCATTTAAATCAGGAAAAACTAAGCTAAACTAACAATATTTTTCGGAAAACCGTTGAGCATCCACTTATAAAAAAAACTGAAGAAGGAAGAGGAAGTTCCTAATAAAAACGTTATAAAGTTTATAAGCCAGAGCTTTTAGTATCTTGACTACGCTGGAATAGATGATAAAAGAAGGTTCCGCAATTTCATTGACATTGACAAAAACAAAAATTTCAGAATAAGGATTTTGACTTGAGTACTAAATTTAAAGTGTTTTGTGACGATATTTCTTCCAATCTTTTTAACTTCGCAAATGTGGACACGATTAATAAAATGTTGGTGGCGATCGTTCGGTTAAGCTTTTGTTGGTCCACCTCATACTCTGTTATATCAATCCTAAGAAATTTTTATAGTCCTTTAGCAGCCATAAAAGTGCAAAATAACAAAATGCATGAATGTAGTCAATATATCTACCTTAGAAATAGTATAAGATACACTGCCAGAATACATGCTCTTATTGATGTGGTTCTAAATTTGAATGAAGGCACTGAATTGAGCCATTTAGAACTTCCTATGTTTAATAAAAGTGATCTTAGCTATGGTATAAGAGTTCTGGGACAGAAAAAAAACTATGCTTATACCGACGAGCAACAACGATGAAATGGACAAAAAGCATATAAAGTACTTCAAAATTTGATTAAAGAAGAACAATTTAAGTTCGTTATGACGATTGAATCATATACAAATTTACAATCAAGTGATCCCCCCAATCTATGAAGGTGGGAAGGAACTGAATACTAATATAGATAAAGTAAAAGAAATATGCAGTTTTTTCGAGTTGAAGCGTTATTTATTAAGGGAAATATGCCTACACATAAACTTTTAATTGAAAAGTGTGAACCAAATATACCAATATTCAATTTGCAAAACTTCGAGGGTCCCAAATATCTGTAAAGGATACATAACTCGATGCTGAAATATGATTTTTAGTGAATGGATTTCAAGCCACATTCCTTCTCGGAATATGTGCATAAGACATTCTAGGAAGAAGAATGAAACTCGTAGTCAAAATTGTGACCACACCAAGTAGATAATGAATAGTGATTAGTAACAAACATTTTATGTATATGTGTGTTTCTAGTAATATTAAAGGGAGATGGGGGCTGTGGGAAAACTTGGGATATATAAGCAATGCTTGAAGGTTTTTTGTTGGATTTGGCAGTTGGGGTCAGGGTTCACTGAAAAAAGAAAAAGCATTCATTGTCAGTTTTATACACCATGTCAAAAAAAGGAGGGACGTAGAGAAAGGAACTGAATTGATTTCTGCTAAATAAGTATATCATAAAACGTGGAACTTTAAGAAATCTCAACGTGAAATTTTAAGAAATCACAGTATTAGTGTATCATGTATAAACATCTAGCTAAACTGTCATTTTTTGTTATTTAGTTTTTTTTTAATATATAAGGGATCGTGAAACTGATTAAACAGTATCTCAATAAGACAAAGATGTTTGAATATTTTCGATATTAAATATAATGGTTTAAGGAAGTCCTCGTATGGTGTAATTTTTAGTTTAAAAGATTTATAAAACTTATGCATGAATACTTAGTCTTCTTCTGTGAAACATCATCTCAGGTGTCATATCCAACAACCATAGAGTCTTTGAGCGGTATTTGCACATCCCCAAGGCTCACAACCCATGTATCAACATATTTGAATCATGACCTTAGTAGGTACACTAACTCTATACATAAATTTCTGTTCACAACCTGCAATGCACCTGGTTTGGAGACGCCAAACTCCTGAAATGAGAGAATAAAATTTTAAAATAGGCCACTTCAGCCACCAAAGCAAAACATGCTTTAATTCTGAATCCAAAGCAGAATCCAGTCTGAATTCTGTAATCCAGAATTAATTCCAAAGTAACTTTCAAAGAAGCTATTTTGCTAATGTAATATAAAATGAAATCTTTTAACCAAATAAATTCACAATTATTTGTTATTATTATTATTTTTAAGAGGAAAAAGAAGCAACCGTAACAGGAGTGTCTGAAAAGAACAGCAAATTTGAATATACCATAAATCCCTTTGAACAGAATAAATTTGGGTGCTATCGGAATTGCAATTTCTTATATATATCACTAATTAACTGTCCCGGGTGGAAAGTTTCATTGTGTGCAACAGGTAGCTTTTCATGCAATCAAATACAGTATCCCAAAGTGGCGCCAAAATCAGTTGCGTCCAAAAAAAATCTGATTGAGTTATTGAATACATTATTCAAGACTACGGTAGCTACTTAAAAAACAATATTTAACAATTGTTTCCAAAATACGCAAATTTCACAGCACAAAAATTCCATATAATGGAAAAACCCCAAAGTATATTTGGAATCAACCTAAAGCTCTCAACAGAACTTCAGGTTTTACGCTTGAAACAACAACACAGCATTATTTTGTTGTCCAATGATTTGAAACCTGCTACAATTGTTTTATGATATTGTCGAACTGTATATGTGATTTTCGAAACATAGTCTTACATTTAAAACCAGGAAAAAATCTAGTAATCAAAGTGATCGAATGGCATCTACAGTTAAGCTAAAAATCCTTATAATGTGCATTGTTGACAAAAGCACAATCCTTTAATCACACAAAATGGTATAAAACGTATATTTTTAATAGCAGAGCATACATCCGCTTTTTTCCGAACATTCAAAATATCAAAGAACAATGTGTAAAAACAATGTGGGCACAATTTATTATTATTTTTTTGGTTGCTCGTCTAAGACCAGGACACTTAATATCGAAGGAGCTTTTGTAGAAACTTCGAAAAGGGCTCATTCGATTGAAAATTGGGGTGGCTAGTGCTCTTTTTAATAGTCGAAAGTGATTGGAAGACAACTAACACCCCTTCCACGCCCACCATTTCCCCAAACACATCCGATCAAAATTTTGAGATAGCCATTTTGTTCAGCGTAGTTGATTTCTAGATAGAAAATATGTTTTGAGGAGGACACTCCCCAACAACCCTCAGGGCAAGGGTTGTAAGTTATTCCCTGGGGGCATACAAGATTTTTATAGGAAGCGTTGTCGTAGAAACATTCAAAAAGAGCTTATTCGATTGGAAATTCGAAGGACTAGTGCCCTTTTTAAAAGTCAAAAATGATTGGAGGGCAACTAACCCCCCTTTCACGCGCACTTTCTCCCCAAACACATCCAATAAAAATTTTGAGATAGCCATTTCGTTCAACGTAGTTGAAAGTCCTGAAAATTAGGTCTTTGTGAATGACGACCCCCCACTCCCCCCCAAGAGCGCTCAGGGCATGGGTTATAAGTTATGTCCGGGGGCATATAAGGTTTTCAAAGAAAATTTTTTCGTAGAAATTTCAAAATGGGCTCATTCGATTAGAAATTGAAAGGGGTAGTGTCCTTTTTAATAGTGAAAAGTGAATGGGAGGCAACACCCTTCCATCCCCACCATTTTCCCATACACATCCAATCAAAATTTTGAGATAGCCATTTTGTTCAATGTAATTGAAAGTTTTGGAAATTATATCTTTGAGCAGGAAACTCCTCCCCACAGTCTTCAGGGAAAGGATTATAAGTTATGCCCTGGGGACATATTAGGTTTTTATTGAAAACTTTGTTGTAGAAACGTAAAAAGCCAGAATATAATTTGTTCTTTACTGCAAAAAATTCTTTTAAATGTTTTCACTTTTATAACTATAAGAAATCAAAATTAATTAAGATTTTAAGCAATAAATACCAGCATTATGTATATTAAACTTACAATACACATTTTTTTCAGTAAATTCATTTGATTTTTCTTTCATTGAAGTACAAATTATATTCTGGGTTTTAGAAAGCATATGGCTTAGAATCCTACTCAGAATAATTTCTGCTCGTTTCAAGTTTGACTTATTTTAATTTCTGTTTGTTTTGGGTTTCGTTTATTCATTAATACTGACTTGTGGTAGCTGTATGCTTGGTAGATTATTTAATTATATTTTTCTTCATATTTGGTTTAATAGAGTTCTTTACTTTTTTTGAAAGACTTATTTTGTGCAAAAATTGTTTTTGATTAATCAGTACACATTAAGAAGTTAAAAAGGAGCTTTTTTTGGACACTGTCCCTGTAATTAGAAGTCCCCAAATGAATGTCACCCCTGGAAATTTGTGTTGAATTCTTTAAAAAAGATCTCGAGCAAAAACGCTCAATGAAGAAGACCTAAATCATAGTTGATAAATGGTATATATGCCCTAAACATGGCCTTGGGCGTTGCAGTATTTGTTTAGCAGCCTAGTGCTATGAAAATTGTAATAAAAACAGCAGATCTAAGATGTCCAATTAGAACTAGTATGTTTAAAGGGTAAAAAATTCTTTCTTCTTTACTCCTCCTATTTTCACCCAACAACCCTCATCATAGGTCAGAAAAATATCAGACACAGATCAAACAGTTCTCTGGTAACGAACTGTAAATTAACAGTAACTCCTGTCAATAGTAACCGAAACTTTGTAAAACGGAATTTCGATACCAATAGAGACATCAACAGAATTGGATTTTATGCTGATTTTACATATATAAGTCTTATCAAGTTTAATGTCACCCATCAAAAGTTACGAGCATGAGAAAGTTATCCTTATTTTCGAAAAAAGGAGGAAACAACCACTAAAAGTTATAAAATCTTAACGAAAATCCCACCATCAGATTCAGCCTATCAGAGAATCATGCTGTGGAGGTTTTAAGCTCCTATTTGCAAAAATGTGGAATTTAGTATTTTTTGCCAGAAGAAAGATTAAGGATGCGTATTTATTTGTCTGTTTGTTTCTTTTCCACAGGGGTGATCGTATCCATCCATTGGTCTCAGAATGTCGCAATACGGCTCATTCGAACAGAAATTAAAAGTTCTAGTACCTATTTTAATAATAAAAAAAATAGAATCACTTTTTACAAAAAAACTGCATTTTTGATGTCTTTTTATGCTGCCATCTTTTCAAAGATATTTGACTTTTGAAGCAATCAAATAACTAGATAAAAAAGAGCTCGTATTAAAAAAAGTCAACACTGTCTAGTCAACAAGTCAACACTGTCTAGCTTTACCCATCAGATTACTGCTTGTTTGTTTTTATTTGCTATATTTCTAGTTTTGTTCTACTGTGGCTGAACAGTTTCCAATCCGAATTTTTTGTAAGTTAAATTCAGTCGATTTTGGCGATCAGAAATAGCATTAAAAAAGAGGCAAATGATGACTATAAAAATTTCCACCAAGGCGACTCCAATGTTATCAAGAATTTGGAGGTCTTTTATCTTTTGGAATCAAAAAAAAAATTAAGAAAACGAAAATCTTAGCTCTTGAAAGCAAAACAAAAATCTAAGAACATAAACCCTCTAATAAAAGAACAAATTTTGGCAATCGAGGGCGTAGAATCCGAAAACGCTCACTAAATACCGTCTTATAATTGGGTTGATAAATACATATAAGATTCCCTAACTGCCATAAGGACCTTATGAATAAACTATTCAATTCCTTTTTTACACTCTATTCCACTATAGTAATCAGTTGACTCACAAACACACCCCGACCCCAAAGAAATAAATAAAAACTGAAACAAAACACTAGAAAGTGAAATTCTTATTCTTTGATGTGCAAGATGTACGCATAAATCAGATCATCCTGTTTTTTTCAGTTACTATCTTCTATATAAAACCCTCTAAAATAGTTTATTGGTATATTGAAAAAAAAATTGGGAACATCTGGAAAATGGCAGCTTTTCTGGCCAAATCGAACTAAAAACCTTAGACTTGACTCACACATACAACCCAACCCCTAATGGTGCCATCAAGGGGGAGAAATCCTGATATATACAGCCAAAAAGAAACTTAAAAACTGAAACAAAACACTAAAAAAGTAAAACTGCTCTGGTATATTTGCAGAACATATCTGTTCTGCAAATATAAAAAGACACGTGGCCTCTTTTTACTTCTTTGTTAACATACAAGCCACTTCTTAAAATGAAGCATCCAGTTTAAACGAGATATCTGTCAAATGAACATTCTTGATTTAGTAATCTTGAGGTCAACCCCCAAAAATATAGAAAAAAAACTCACTATTTACTACTTCCCCAGGAGGCAACTGTACCTCCGGGGGAAATTTCGCTTTTGGTAAGGAATTACAGAGTAAGTCCCAAAGAGGTAGATTGCTTAGCATGATGGTATGTCTTTAAACGTCAATTAATCATTGCTTTTAAAGAGTTTAACCAGGATTTCAAGGGAAAAAGAGAATAACCTGACAATACCTTAGCAATAAAACTACCAAATGAAAAGTGTAGAGTTCAGAATTTTTTTTAATAAGGAATTTTAAATGAATTGGCAATTGTTAAAAATAAGGAATAACATGAAATTGCAATGAATTGGCAATTGTTTCAGTCAAAAAGTGTTCGTGAAAACATTGTCGTTATAGCAACTAGTGCTAGTATGTTACAAAAAAACACCATCTGCCATTCCAATTAATAAAATCTTTACCCCCCCCCCCAACCTCTGTTACGGTTCTTAGAACAATATCTGATGGAGTTATCTAAAAAAAAGAAAAGAACAAAAACTCCAGCTTTTGAATTATAGCCCTGGTTTTAATAGAATATGATTTGCCTAGTTTTCTATTCTCCAGCCACTAAAACATCAGTCTAATGTCCTTGGCGCGGGTAAGGGCTCACAAAGATATTTGCCACATTTAAGCTTTCTATCCTCAAAAGTAAAGCTCGATTTTGCTTTTACTTCTGTTTATAAATTATTGTTTTACATTTTGTTGCAAGGATAACAGCAAAGATTGGGAGAGAAGATAGTTTTAAATGGGAATAATGAATTTCCTGAACCACAATGTCCTGCCGTAACGGAAACAAAACTTAAAGAAATAAAGACCAAGAATGGGGTTTTTTAAGGAAAAAAACCAGAGATGAAAAAAGGTAATTTTAGACAAAATAGAAAAAAAAATAGCAAAATGAAAACCAAAGAATAAACTAAAAAAGAGGACTAACGCCTCCTTTGTTTATTGTTATGAGATAAATATATTTTTTTTTATTTTTATTTTATTTACAAACGGGTTACAATAAATAAATAAACAAACACCTCATTTAAAAAAAACACAATCCAATGCATTACTGCATGCCGGACAAAACCCCCCCAAAAAAAAACACTTTAAAAAATATATATAATATTTTCTATTAATATCATTTATTTCCTCGGACCCTAATATAACCCAAAAGGGTCCAACCCAAAAACAAATAAATATCTTCTCTCGCCTCCCTCTCCCACCCCTCCAACAAAAAAGTGGGAACTTGAGAATCATCCACGCAAACAACGCAACACAACTCACAACATTCACAAAAAGAGAGGAGAAAAAAAAAATAAAAAAAGGGAAATAAATCACTCATCCATTCAAAACCCAAACAATCATCTCACCAACAACATTCAACCAATCATTCTCTACACACAACCACTAAAATCTTCCATATTGATAAAAACAGCTTACTCTGAGGGAATTTCGAAAATCATCCAGATCTGTCTTATTTTTTACCTCCTCGGGAAGTTTGTTCCAGACAGCCGGGCCATAAAAACGGATAGAAAATGTAGACCTTGTTGTTACAGGGAACGGGGTTCGTATTGAATGGGCATTTCTTGTCTCATACCTGTGTTTAGCTTCGGTAAATGCAATCGAGAAACATGCAGGTAGCAGGTTATTAAAACTTTTAAACATGAATAATGCCGTGTAAAACTTAACTAGGCCAAAAAGTGGCATAATCTTAATACTGTCGTATTGCCTTCGAACCGAGTCAGAACCTCGCAAAATAAAAAAAAAAATATTAACCCTGAATTACGGAAAAATTATTAGAACACGTAGAAAAAGAGTAAACAGAGATCACATCGAGTCAAGTGAGATGCAGAACCTAAACCCAGAACTCCCTGATAACCCTTAAGCCAAAAAATAAAGGAGGACATTATCGAGCGAATGGGAAGAGGTCCTCATTTGTGCCATGTCCAGTCCCACCTCTCTAATTATTGTTTGCATGAGCCCATGCAGCTGTAAAGATAAATATGCATTTCATAGGCGGCATGGACGTGCGTAAACAGCAAAGGCTTGAAAATTTATAGTAAATCAAGACCTCTCATAAAACCATGTAACCTACCTTGTGTTCAATTAGATAGCTGAAAATTAGTTTAATTAGATAGTTGAAAATTCAATATAAAATTAGTTGAGTGTTGAGGAACATTTAAAATATATTAAACGCCGAAACATGTTCTGAAAATATATATAAGTATTATTCTCGAAATTTTCATATTGTGTTATTTTTTCCTTGTACTCAATCATTTTTTCAATGATTACTGAACTTGTCTCATAGTAATCCAGTGTTGCTGCAGTATGCTAAAAAGATGAAAATCGCTTTTATTTTTATCTTAAAATTTAACATTGCTCTGATTAATTCGTTATAGTCCCTTTACAATGTCCTATAAATTATGTACTGTTGCCTTATGTGTTTTAACCTGTGTGATTGCAAAGAGCATATGATTCTGCCTAGGTATTTATATTCTAGGAAGCGGAGTAAATCAATGGAAATTCAATCATGGTATACAAGCACGCAACACAAATACAACCTAGTAGCATCTACTTTCATCATTCGTCAACAAACGATAAGTACTCGCCAAGTAAATCCCTGAAGACAACACCCTGATGACAATCCCAGTTACCAAAACCTAATACCAGGTAATACTACTTCAAACAATATCGTCAAACAGAAAACCCCGTATATGTATTAATCGACGATTATCTAGAAAACCACCCCGACCAGCATGTCGCAAAACTGTATGAAATCCGTAGATAACTATCCTTAGATGGCAAGGTTCCAAACATTAAATACTAAGGACCAAGAATAATCCCGAAGATAAATCCCTCAATAATTACGTATCATAAACCACGGATCAGAGTCAATATGTTAAAACAAGACCCCAAAATCAAGTTTTGACCCTACCGTGATTGTTATTCGATGTCGCAGAACAACCCATCCTCCAGGAGAAGAAGAGCCAAACATGAACAATTTTGTGGGAAACATAAACTGTACGTGATAAATCTTTCCCAGAATAAAGCGACCAGAAAAGAAACCCAACCCAACTGTTAATATTGTAATCCCAGTGATTAATCCCTCAACGATTGTGTATCTTGAATCACAATTCAAAGACAATATGTCAAAAAAAAACCATAAGGTTGAGTTTCAACCCAATTGTAATTGCCTTTAGATGTCATAACACAGCCCAGCGTTCAAAAAGAAGAGCAAAACTTGAAACAATTTACGAGAAACATAAACTGTACAGGTACAAGACTTTCCCGAGGATAAAGTGCTCAGAAGAGATATCCAGCCCAGCTATTAACATAGCCATCCCCTGTGATTAATCTCTCAGCCGATATGTACCTTATAAACATATCAACGACAGGATAATGGAAATAGACTATTAAATTAATTTTCCAATCCACCCACAGAGAATGGGCGTTATATCCTATAACACCAATTCTATAACACCAACCCCTCGTATATGATGTGAAAACCCATGCATGGACAAAATTATGCAGGAAGTCGTACTTAAAAAACATTTTTAAATTTTATACCAAGTATGAAGTGGCAAAAATGGAAAACTAAGAAGACTCACCATAAACAATTAGCCGTTTCAAAGACAAATTTAATGGAACCCCAAAATAAAGTAATAACGTATGTGAGAATTTTAGATACACGTAGGATGATGAAGTAAGTGTGAAATCTTATGTATCTACCATGTAACTTTAATGAGTGCTAAGAAACATTTTAAGAAACAAATGAAGCAAGTGCAAGTGACATTATTCCAGTGTTACTCCCGGATATTAAGTTTAAATCTCCCAATATGTCAAATTCATTGCTTCTTCTTTTGAAAGTTGTTTTAATCCATATATTTCAGTGCGTTAAAAGTTAGATGTAGTAAGCTGCTCTTAGAAGTCAATGGCTTACAGTGTACGTAAAGTGTCTGGAGGAAATATTAGGTAGAATTCGAAACGTAAGCGTGAAACTTCATTATCAGTATCATATCAGGTAGTAGAATAGTAAAGCGTCAGGTGGAAATATTATGTAGAATTACAAATAGTGAGCGTGTAATTTCATTATTTGTATCATATAAGGTAATAGACTAAAGATATTATCAGAGACAATAGAATTAGATCACGTAGAAATATTAGCATATCAGGTGAAGGTACTTTCAGCATTGGGTGGAGGAAAATAATATTTAGATATGTAATCATGTAATTAATACATTGGTCAGTAGAAAATCTTTGGCCCTTTCCCCAAATAGAGTGAATAGGTGATGGAGCTTAAATAATGTTTTCATAAATGTAGTCACATAAAGCAGTCAGGAATATAATAGAAGTCATGTCTTACTAATTGTGGGTTAATTATAATAATAAGTATTGAAATTTAAAATTACAATGATAAAACGGGATTAAAATTCAAAAAATAAAATTAAAAGAGAAGGAGTAAACACAACGATGAGGAAATTGCTAACAATGGGAAGGGTAATATGTAACGGGAGAAAAAAGCAGAAAAAATCTCAAGATATCTTTTAAACTTTTCTTCCCTATTTAAAAACGTTTAGGTAAAAATCTAACTGCTTAAACTATTAACCTAAAATCCTGAACCTATAAAAGGAAGTCAATCAAGTAACGTCCTCTCGTGCAATTTCCAAATAGCTATTAAAGATATAAAGTATTCCAGCTGCAACAAACCTTGTAAAACATTTTCAATTGCAAACAATACAAACGTCTAATTGCAAATAATAAATCTTGAAGCAAAAGAGATAACTGTCACAGAAGCATGAGATGAAGTTCAGCTTAATTAAATATTGCGCGACAGGTGGTCAATCATGTAGTTCATTTAGGAACCTGAGTCACCAAAATGTCAAGGGAAAACAGAATTTATTAGCTAGAAAAATACCTACATGAGAGAAAATGTAGCAAACGCATTCGATTTGCTTACTCTGAAACAATGTTTTATTGTAATAAATTACAAATGGTCTTGAAATGGGTGACAAGTGATTAGCAATAGATAGTTTGAGAACGATATTACTATGCTAATGAGGCAAAATTCATCTCAATAAATTATAAGCCATCTGGAAACTAAGTGACAAGTCGTAAGAAATAAATTTACAAAAGTAATACTTGGTATGTCAAGAAAAATTCCAAGATAAGTATCTCATAGCTATAAATCGTGTGAAAGTTGAAGTAGCCAATGGTGTTTTCCCGGTCCAATAGGAATATAGGACACACTATTGGACCAATAGGTCCAATATAACATACTATTTAGCAACGCCTTGATGTAACCTCTGGCGAAATTGGATAGTATAGTTAGTTAGGATTTGGGCAATTTGTGGCAGTCTAGAGGAGTTTTTCTGACAGTTCTTGACCAAACATATGTAAGTTCTGAGTGAACTGTTATTAGCTCATTAACAAATTTTGGCAGTATTATGTGATCCTTTTACTACGTTCATAACAAAAATAGTGAACTTAAACGTTAAGTAGACCAGTATTAGAACCTATCTCCGTGTGCATATTATTCCATAGTGCCCACGCAAGTGAATTGAAGTGCCATTTATTTGATACCAATGATCAAGCCTTGTACCGCAAATGTGAGTAAAAATAAATATATTACTTTCTTATTTTTGTCTCTTCATGTTAGTATTTCTCAGAATAAGTAGTCCTTGCGTCTCCAACCGTTCCCTAAGGAATCTGAATCTATATGATCTAACTTTAACTCAGTAATGGTCACCGACATATGCTCCCCAATTGACCCACTGTTTTAATCCCCCGTCACACGATATTCCCCCTCAAACTATGGTATAGATTCACCTAAAATATCCTCACAAACAAAAATGAATCCCCCCATTGGATTCCAATTGTTTTATTTACTGGCTAAGGAAACCAATCCAACTGAAACCCCCCTCGTAATATTTGGTGTAAGAGTAAAATTTCATAATGCTGAAATAACAACAAATTAATATTCCAACAATAACTTCTTTTGCAGGTAAAAATTAACAAAAAAATACAAAATATTTTACAATTAAGTTATGAACAACATACTTACAAAGACTAGAATATTATATTAATAAATAACCATTAAATTAGTAATAAAAATATAAAAAAAGAGAGGTAAGGCTTTGTCACCTTAAACAAACAAAAAACTACTCCTTTATGAGAACTGATATACAACAAATTTTAACAAAGAAAAGCCCAATGGAGGGGTTACATTTCAATAGCAATAAATTTCATAAAATACTAGACGAGGATACTTCAAGGGGAAGACGAAACAGATACAAGAAAAATACTTTAAAATGAGAAGAGTACAATACAGTAGCAAATAGGGTATACTTACGGGAAAATTGTGACATAAATGGACTAAGAGTTTGCAAATACCCCGACGGTTACCTCAATTCTAAATCCCTACTAGATCTAGCTCTAAGGGAAAGCAATCCTCAAGCACTAAGAGAACTACTAAGATCAGGAGCAAAACCAGAAGAACACCTGATAGAAAATTGCAAATACTGGATTAGCGAACTAAATAATAAACTACTAAAAATGGTACTACAACATAAAAGAGTTAAAACGTTCCTATAAGAAAACCCAAGATGGTTCAATCAATAATACACAGATTATTTTTGAGGAGCATCTTGAGGAAGTCCTAATGCCACAGCAAGAACACTTTTGCAGGGTTTGAATTAAGGAACTCTAATTTATAAAGTTGGAAGTTTGCGATTACAAATTGGACTATTGTTAGATGAGTGTCTTGTCGCATTGACCTTATGAGGACTTATGTTTTTGTCGTTTTTTTGTATTTTGACTACTAGATCTGGACATCTAATTTTCTTGCTGACACCTAACTTTATAATGTTACTTAAAAAATAATCTGTGTAGTACTGCTTGAACCATAACATTATAAAGTTGGGTGTCAGCAAGAAAATCAGATGTCCAGATCTAGTAGTAAAAAAACGATAGAAACATAAGTAAGGTCAATGCGATAAGACACTCATCTAACAGTAGCCCAATTAGTAATCGCAAACTTCCAACTTTATAAATTTGAATCCCCCAATTCAAATCATGCGAAACTGTTCTTGCTGTGGCAATAGAAACTCCTTAAGATGCTAATGAACCGAGGAGTAAAACTCTTGTAAACCCATCCGTTAAGTGGTAATAACTCACTTAAATATCATCTTAGATGAGGTACTTCAAGCACAAAACAACCCTGAATTTGAAAAAGAAGGAGAATACCCTTAACTTTATCTCTATATACTTCATCAAAATAACATCATCAAGGATATAATAATAAACCTACTAATATCAAACAGTTTCCTTTACGAGATAGAAAAGGACTACCTGATAACTTTCGAAGAAACAAGAAATAAAAATTTAACAACCCTAACATGGGTTTACAACACTAAGACCCATCTCCCTCGTACAAACCAAAAACAACTTGTCGGAATTATGCTGGACATAGGTTAGGAAGTGTATGGTTCAATCAGATTTATATGTAACATTAAATAAACTACCTTTGCCATAAGGTCAAAAAAAATATTTAGCAAAGCTAAAAACGAACATTTACGAATTTTCAGATGACAATAGAAATCAAATTTGAGACAAATATGACAAACACCTGGTACCCACGTACTAGCGAAAAACTATTATACATTCGAAAAATTAAAGAAAAACCCTAATCTTATTCTAGAAATTAATTAATGCAGTAGATAAACAGTGCACCGTTGAAATTTTTTTCATAGCCCCAAAAAGTTTTCTCCTGTAAATTCATATTTTCTCTTATTTAGGGCAGGCTCGTAAAATAAAACATAACTTGAAAACAAAATCCCAAATATTAACGTCCGGATTTCACTCTACATACAGCTTTGCTCAAGGATAATTGAAAAATGTTCGAATGAGTGAGTAATTCTTTCTCATTCATCTAAGGATTCGCTTTGCGTTTTTAATCCCGTGAAGTGTCTTTGCTAGTAAAATAACTGTGAGGTCAACTTAATTTTTTCAAAAAATTAAAAAACAAATATGAATATATACGTTTTCTTCTTTTTCTGCAGTCCTAATATGAATTATTTACTAGTAAAACTATTTCAGATAATGGCAAAAGCCGTAATTGAGACGGATTTTACCTCCATATTTCACGTCAAGAAAAATATCATCTATGCCGTGGCTATGTTGGCGGTCGAGAACAAGGTAAAGAATTGTTTGTCAAGAGCTGGGACCTCAATTATGATCTAAATTCAAACAGCATACCTAGATATACGGATTAGAGTTGGCAAATAGCCCAAAAATTGAATATACTCTTTTGGTTCTCTGAAGATCCTTGTCAAAGTGACCTTTCGTGGCTAGAAATATTTCGGGTCCCAAAGATTTTTTAGGAAATTGAAGCAAACCCTCACTGTCTAAAATTATGAGGAAGAAGGCTTTTAGAGACCAAAAACTAGGAAAACGGGCTCATAAGACAACAGTTCTAAGTACGTTCTGGATTTTAGAAGGCAAATCACAACCTCAAGGGTGTATTTTTGACGAATCAGCTTTTTGTCAAGGTCATTTTGGCTATATATTTCCTGTTGATGCGCTTAGGCCAAGTACATGTCCGCAGACCGTTATAGTAAGGGTGATTAGTAAAGGTGACATAACAACACGTTCCCAAGAAGTAAAAGAATTCAGTATCCTTCGCTTAGATGCAAGTGGTAAAATAAAAGCTACTGTTTATGGTGGAAATGTTGATCGTTTCTACAAAATGTTAGACTTTAATGAAGCTTACTATATAAGTGGATTTAAAGTAAAGCTTGCTGGACATAAATATAAGCTGATATTTCCTCCCCAGACCAAAACAAGCCTTATTTGAATTATTTAATACGGGAACATAAAAATAAATTTTTTAAGTATTCTTTCGAAGAAATAAATACCGTAGGTCAACAGGCCTAATTCCCATCATCGGAGAACTCGCCTCCCGCCTTTTTGGTTTGACAACGGAGGAAGACCTAAACAGCCGGAGGGAAAATGTAAGAGGTTGAATAATCCCATGAACGTAATATTAAACGTTCAGAAGATACAAGCCAGTGTAGCAAATTACCAGAGAGATAAAATCGAAATGACATCTAAGAAGATCTCAAAAACTGTAAACGTAATGAATTATTTAAGGAACGAAGTGGACCGCAGGGTGACAGACGCGAGCCTTACCATGGTATCACTCGATACAATTACCATGTCACTACTAAATCTGGCGACAAATGTTAGTAAGTTCGAATTCGCATTATTTGGCCTCACGGGAGGAACTCTGTCTTACGACCTAGTAGATCCTTCTAACCTAAAAAGTATGTTAGATGAAATAAAAAGGCACCTAACATTTGGTTTACTTTTACCCGTAGAGCCAGAAGTTGCAAATTTATTTCTTTACTATACCAAATAGAAAGTCCACATCACGGAAATAAATGAACAGTTATTTGCAGTAGTAACAATTCCATCGATAAACCAACAATCCGTTTACGACTTGTACAAAATTTCGACCTTCCCCGCTAACATAAAGAAGAAAAATTCATTTATGACTATCACACCTGAAGCAGAGTATTTGCTTTTTGATCAAGATAGACGAAAATACGCCCTAGCCAATCCACAAGACTTAAAAGAGTGCGTATTATTCAAAAACCTAGTATGCCAGCTTACGTTACCTATTTATAATGTCAAATCTGGATCTTGTATGTTAGACATATTTTTGAAAGACACCCAACAGGAAGAAATACCAGATTCATGCGAAGCCGTGATAGAAAGTACTAAGCGAGAAATATTCATACACCTTAGAAATGATCTTTGGTTATTTTCTGTTCCATGAGAAACTGTTGGAACTTTGTCTTGTTACAATAATACAGAAAGAATAGACCCAAGTTACAAAACAGAATTACTGTTACAAAATTTGGATACGATAACCATAAAGCAAGGATTTTGACTTGTAACTAAAGAGTCAACTGTTCGAACGCCGTTAATTACCACGAGCAAAAAGATAATAAGTCCCAAAATAATCAATTTTAAGGCTTTTAACCTGTCGTACACTATTCCGAATATAGAAAGTGAGGAAATGAAAACATCAATATGGTCCAAAATAGAAAAAAATAAAGGGACATTAAGGCTTACAAAAATAAGAGAAGTATTAGACTCCCAGATTCCCCTATTTACAAATGAAGACCAAAGATTAACGTACTTGGATGATAGAAACGGATTATTCTCAACCAATTTTGGGTGGAACATACTACTGACCGTATGTTTCGTGTTCGCGATTTCCCTGACCATGAGAATCTTACTGACTTTTAATTATGGAAAAATCCTGAGACTAAGAAGGCAAAACCTAAAGGAAGAACACGGGGAAACGAATAAAATGTAGAAGTTAAACCCGGATCCCCATGAGAACGTCTAAGCCAAGAAAAGGGAAGACATTAGAAAACGAGTGGGTATAAAGGTCTCCACTTGTCCTTGCTATGTCTTGTTCCCTCATTGTAAGTGTCGTTTACGTAAAACCTTGTGGTTATGACGCTGCAACATGCGTTTCTTAAACAGCACGGACGGGCGTGAACAATGAAGGCATGAAATATACTGTAAAATTACACAAACTTAATAATGAGTTTAACTTATATCTAAACGGTTATTTTAAAGCTAATATAGAATTAAATGAGTGATGAGAAAGATTAAGTTAAATTGTGTGTAATAAAGTATACCGAAGAAAATAATAAGGGATATTACTTAAGGTTAAGAGAAGTAATCTCTTATAAGAGAAATAATAATGCCAGTTTGTTAAGGAACAATATATGCATATTAAAATTGGCATATGCTTGATATTACCCTGTAGTATAACGTTAACCATTTATTGTAACCAATCATATTGCTTATCATGTGTTATGACTATTTGTTTTAAAGAACGTGTGATTCTGCCTCGTTATTTTTATTACAGGAAGTGGATCGACATATTGGAAATCGATCATTACAATGCACAATTCAGTGCAGATACAACCTAGTAGCATCTATTTTCATCACACCTCAACCAACGAAGAGTACTCACCATAGACTAAAGGCAATTTTCATCCCAGTGTGTTTACGAAAATTATAGTTACCTTTGATCGTTGTTTCCTCGACCACGAAACATATTGAATATCAGGTAACACTATATTTGAATATCAGTATCCAGTGCATTATCGAACTATATAATCACATAAATCCTGAGAGCCCCATTGACCAGTACAAGATATAAGTACATAAATATCACCCTTGATAATCATTATGGACCCATGTACCATACGACTGTATAGATATGACATTTGATGACCCCAAAAATCACTTATGTGTCGCAGATTCACGCGTCGAATCCCCTTCGACCATTTCTCGGAATCCATCCTATCACCTCTATCAAATGCGAAAAGCTTTTTATTTCTGTTATCCCAAAAATGTTAAGAGATAATTTCTGAAAAATGGACCTGGAAACCAACCATTGAATTACAGAAACCAAAATTAACCCCAGTGACTAACCCCTCAGTGACAATATACCCCTCCCACAAGTTAAAGAAAATATTTTGAAGGAGTCACTACAGTTTGATCTTGAAGTTGATAGCAGAAAGACAGCTGAATTGTGCATCAAAAAATGAAGCTAAGCGCGATGCCATGTTTGTGTTGGAAAAATTTCCTGAAAAAATCTCAAGGCTCGTGGAAGACAAGTTTCTTAATTTACGGAAGAATTTTCTGCCAGACTATCGGAAGAGGTCCAAGGTTTCAGCTGGAATCATATTAGAACAAAAAAACCAAGATTTAAAAGTACTATCTATTGCCACTGGTACCAAAATCATTTCTAGGGCTAAGTTAACCCTGGAGGGAGATGTTTTAATTGACCTTCATGGAGAGATTTTAGCGAAAAGGTGTTTTCGGCAATTCTTGTTCACAAAAATTGAAGACTGCGTTGCAAAAGGGCATTACGATTAAGATATTTGGAAAGCTTACCAAAACTTCCCGAATCATATAGGTGCAATAAAACCTATTGCTACAAGTCATCGCTTAATGGCTCGTGGAAGACAAGTTTCTTAATTTAGTGAAGAATTTTCCACCAGAATGTCGGAAGAGGTCCAAGGTTTTTGGAGGGAGATGTTTTAATTGACCTTCATGGAGAGATTTTAGCGAAAAGGTGTTTTCGGCAATTCTTGTTCACAAAAATTGAAGACTGCGTTGCAAAAGGGCATTACGATTAAGATATTTGGAAATCTTACCGAAACTTCCCGAATCATGTAGGTGCAATAAAACCTATTGCTACAATTCATCGCTTAATGGACTGAAATGGCTTGGAAAGGACGCTACGCAGAATGTTAGCTTGAATTGAATTTATCAAGTATTTTGGGCAATAGGTTGCATCAAGACTGGGCTGGGTAATTGTAGACAGAGAAAAGCCAAGACAGATAGTCCAAGTAATTGAGAGGCCAATGTTTAAATGGCTGGGGCACGGGTAAATGGCAGGAGTATGAATGACTCTCTTATTGGACACATACATGTCAGGTTAGTTTTTGGAAAGGCATGCCTGACTAGAGTCTTAGGCATGCTGATCAAGAATTTAAAAAAGAGGCAAAATTCTTGAGAGGCAAAAGAGGCAAATTTAAAAAAGAGGCAAAAAAGAGGCAATTCTTGTACACACAAATTGAAGACTGCGTTGCAAAAGGGCATTACGATTAAAATATTTGTAAAGCTTACCGAAACTTCCCGAATCATATAGGTGCAATAAAAGCTATTGCTACAAGTCATCGCTTAATGGACTGAAATGGCTTGGAATGGACGCTACGCGGAATGTTAGCTTGGCATGGACCAAAGGTTGGCAAGGTCCTAAGTTCAACAGCGGTCGAACTGCGAAACTTAAGGATGGAAACCCATCAAAATTGTCAAGATTTTTGTTGTTTCAAAAATTCAAAATCATTACTGAAAAAATGAGTCACCTCGTATCCGAACGGGTTAGAGGCGCCCACCTTAATTTTGATGCCAAAAAGCTTGTATTTTTGATTAATCAGCTTTTTATCAAGGTCATTTTGGCTATATATTTCCTGTTGCTGCGCTTAGGCCAAGTACATGTCCGCAGACCGTTATAGCAAGGGTGATTAGTAAAGGTGACATAACAACACGTTCCCAAGAAGTAAAAGAATTCAGTATCCTTCTCTTAGATGCAAGTGGTAAAATAAAAGCTACTGTTTATGGTGGAAATGTTGATCGTTTCTACAAAATATTAGACTTTAATGAAGCTTACTATATATTTGATTACTATAAGCTTACTATATAAGCTACTATTACGATAAGCTTACTATAAAATTGATTGTTGTACCGAAAATATAAGGAATATCTATTGCAAAGGCGAACAAGTCGCATAATAGTTTCAATATCTAATGTTTTGTAATCCATCCGGTCAATATTATCTTCTAGTTTCTTTTGAAGAGCAAATTCACATTTTTTTTTTATATCACATGATGTATACATCGAAATGGCATCAAAACTGGCCAAAATTGTGTCTTTTTTATATCAAGGTTTTTTAATTTTTCCACAAGGTGAACTGAATTTTTAATGTAAGAAGCTTGCGTCAACATAAGAGGACGAAAAATTGTGGCTAATCATTTTCCCAGTCTGGAA
>JAQQPU010015927.1:0-20583 GCA_029168905.1 Artemia sp. Kazakhstan ARC1039
GGTGGTTAGGTTTGTTGGGGGGGGGGGGTTTGAGGGTAAAGGAATATGTTTGCGTTTTACATTGAGTATAAAGATTGTATGGTGGTTAGGTTTGTTGGGGGGTACTTAAATATACTAGAAGGTGATCAAGGAAAATTCGTTTGAAAATAAAAATGCACTTACATTGCTAATTGCGGCTGCCAAGGCCTCAAGCTCATCAATTATGTCAATTGTTCTATCCATTGTGTCACAATACTTTCCAATAAATGAATCACATTGCATGCCCGTTATATATGAAATCTCAAGGTCAAATTGTTATGTAAACAAAGTCCTCTGATTGGCTGAGAAGGAAACACGTGATCTAACTGTTACCATGGAAACTCACAACATTTGCATTGAACAACAACAAGAAGGAAGTGTCATTAACTGTTTCCCGGAAACTCATAACATCTGCATCGAACAACAACAAGAAGGGAGTGACAAAGTTCCTGTTTTTCCATTCTCACTGACAAAATCCATAAAAACATCAAATAAATTGACCAACACACATAACCATCCATGAAAAACATCAAATAAATCGACCAACACACATAACCATCCATGAAAACAGACATAAATGTGACAAAGTTCCTGTTTTTTCATTCTCACTGACAAAATCCATAAAACATCAAATAAATCGACCAACAC
Organism: Artemia sp. Kazakhstan ARC1039; assembly: GCA_029168905.1. NCBI lineage: Eukaryota > Metazoa > Arthropoda > Branchiopoda > Anostraca > Artemiidae > Artemia > Artemia sp. Kazakhstan ARC1039. Next base: position 667 of record JAQQPU010015927.1, read on the forward strand.
ACATAACCATCCATAAACTATGTAAAAAAAGTTGTAGGTGGCAGCAGGGGTGGGGAATCGAGTAGCACCTCCCCTTCTACTGTAGTTGATTTCCAGATAGAAAATATGTTTGTGAGGAGGCCACTCCTCCCCAACCCTCAGGGCAAAGGTTTTAAGTTATACCCTGGGCGCATATAAGGTTTTTATAGAAAGCGTTGTCGTAGAAACTTCAAAACAGGCTCATTCGATTGGAAATTCAAAGGGCCAGTGCCCTTTTTAATAGTCGAAAGTGATTTGAGGGCACCTAGCCCCTCTCTCCTTCACGCCCATCATTCCCCCAAACACATCCAATCAAAATTTGAGATAGCCATTTTGTTCAGCGTAGTTGATTTCCAGATAGAAAATATGTTTTTTAGGAGGACACTCCCCCACAACCCTCAGGGCAAGGGTTTTAAGTTATGCCCTGGGGGCATTTAAGGTTTTTATAGAAGGCTTTGTCGTAGAAACTTCAAAAAAAGCTCATTCGATTGGAAATTCAAAGGGCTAGTGCTCTTTTTAATAGTCGAAAGTGATTGGAGGGCAACTAGCCCCCCACGCCCATCATTCCCCCAAACACATCTAATCAAAATTTTGAGATAGCCATTTTGTTCAGCGTAGTTGATTTCCAGATAGAAAATATGTTTTTGAGGAGGACACTCCCCCACAACCCTCAGGGCAATGGTTATAAATTATGTCCTGGGTGCATATAAGGTTTTCATTAAAATCTTCGTCATAGAAACTTGAAAAAGGGCTCATTCGACTTGAAATTCAAAGGGTTAGTACTCTTATTAATAGTCGAAAGTGATTAGTGATATTTTTTGTTGTTGTTGTTGTTTAGACCTGGCATTTCTTATCGAAGGAGTTGTTTGTTTTGGGAACTTCGAAAGGGGCTCATTCGATTGAAAATAGAAAGGGCTGATGCCCTTTTTAATATTCGAAAGTGATTGGATGGCAACTAATCCCCCTTCATCTCCCACCCTCTAATGCCCACACTCCAATTCGCCCATTTCGCTTAAAAACTAAATGTTGCCTTAAAATTAAATCTAAATGCACTGTGATAATGCTAATTCCCATTGAGGCATCTCAGCAGTATCCCAAAATTTGCACTTTACTGAAAAAAATATAAATGTTTTTGCTTTTATAACTTTAATAAATCAAATAATTTTAACATTTTGATTACTAAATATCAGTATATGTATATTAAATTGACAATGCACATTCATTTGTATTTTTCAGTAAAGTGCACATTTTGTTCTGGCCTTGGGATGGCATAGGGGTTTTGCGCCCAACTTATGTTTATTTCTGCTTGTTTTGAGTTTCACTCGGTTATTTATTGTAATTTCTGTTCGATTTGGGTTTCATTTATTTACCGATGCTGATTTGTGGTAGTTTCACGCTTGGTAGATTATTTTATTTTTGCTCATTTTTTGTTTAATGGAGTTTTTTACTTTTCTTTGAAAAACTTGTTTTGTGTAAAAACTTTTGTTAATTAATGTTAAAATAAGTCGAAAGGTCAGTTAATAAAAACTCCAGGGTGAACAGTGAACACAAAGCCCCATAGCCATGGGACAAGTGTTGTATGCTATGTCCAGGGGGCATGTAAGGTTCTTATGCGATGGTTTTGAAAATAGTTCAAAGATCAGATAAGCCAAACCCCCACCCCCACCCACAGAACTTATGAATGACGTTTTATTCCAAAACTTAAGCGAGCGGACAACCTTGACTCCTCTTGCCCCGACCTCCTCCCCCACAAAAACTTGTTAACGATATTTTATTCCAAAAATTATGGCAACACACCCCTGGACCTCCATGGCTAGACCCCCCCCCCCCACAAAAAAAATTAATTAACAATATTTTGTTCCAAGACGTATGGGAGGCGAGGGGTCCTCCATGCCCTGATGCCTCTCCCTCCCCCCAAAAACTATCAATGGTAAATCATGGGATTGACCCCTGGCCCTCCCTCCATGGCCCGACCCCCTCCCCCCTAAAAAACTTATTAACGATTTATATTTCAAAAATTATGGGAGCTGACACATTGCCCTCCCTACATGCCCCACCAGCCAAAAAAAAATATTAACCATGTTCTATTCCAAATATCATGGGAATTCATTTTAATTTTATTAGCTCTTTCCAAAACTTCTTCACTACAAACAAGAGTATGGCTACTGCCCATCTACAGTAATGAATGCTGAAATAAAGAATTATATTACAAATATTGTCTATTGCAATGATTACAACATTAAAAATAAAATGAAAATTGCAGTGAATCCAGACCAGGATTTACAAATAGCTCCACTTGGCCCTGCGGCTTTCACTATTCCTGAAGTTTTGAGGATTTCCCCGAAATTTTGCAAAAACGGGGCGGCAAAAATACTTGGGCCTAGAAGCGTCAAAGCTTTAAATTCGGCCCTTTCTGAAACAAAATCTTGAGCTGGTGAGCTTTCCGCTCACCAATTAATATCATTATATATCAAATATTCATTTTAATTTTATTAGTTCATGCTAAAATTGTTAATTTATTTGGGAAGAAAAAATTATTTTGAAATAGAGAATTTCGGAACTTGAAACTCTGGCATTCAAAAACGAACAGAGATTAATTACAAAAAAAAAATTCCGAAAAAGAAGTTTTCTAAAGAACAGTAAAGTCCATATTAAACTTAAGATCAGAAGAAATAGAAACCTATAGTAACTCAAGCTCAAAAAGACCAGAAATTACTATTAAAGAATAAATGAAACCCAAAACGAACAGAAATTAAATAAATAATCATAGCAAAAATCATACAACAGTTACCAATATAAATGAATAAATATACCTTAAAACGAACAAAAATATTTTGCTATTGAAGTATAAATGAAACCCAAAAGGAATAGAAAGTAACTAAACAATTATAGCAAACAAAGATGCAATAGGTACTAATATAAATGAGTAAATAAATCTGAAAATGAGTGAAATTGAAATTGAATATGCAAATCAAGCTTGAAACAAACAAATATCCCTGCAAACAAGAGTTTGGACTTTGCCTCTTTCTCTCACTGTAAAAGTCTAAAACCTACTGCATCATTGGCACATTACTGAAAACGAATTATATTGCAAATATTTTCTTTTGCACTTATTACAACATTGAAAATAAACATAAAAATTACAGTAAGATTAAATTTTCAACTGATGAGCTTTCGCAATTAACATCATTATATATCAAATATTCATTTTAATTTTGTCAGCTCTTTCCAAAACTGTTCAAAACGAATATAGCTTCACTGTAAACGACAGTTTGGATACTGTCCCCTTCCCTAACTACAAAAGTATAAAGCCAAATACGTCATTAATGCTTCACTGAAAACGAATTATGTTACAAATATTTTTTTTCCAGTTATTGCAGCAATGAAAATGAAAATAACATTACATTGAAATAAGATTAGTGAATTACAGTGAAATTGAACTGATAATCTTTCAACAATTGATGCAGAAATTCAACAATTACAGTGAGAGAAGGAGGCAAACCTGAACTATTATTTGTAGAGATTTTTATCTATTTCAAGCTTGATTTGCATACTCAATTTAAGTTTCACTCGTTTTATAATTTATTTACTCATTTATATTAGTACCTATTGTATGTTTGTTTGCTATTACTGTTTATTCAATTTTTGTTCGTTTTGGGTTTCATTTATACTTCAACAACAGATTATTTTTGTTCGTTTTCAGCTTGATTTGCATATTAAATTTAAGCTTCACTCGTTTTATGATTATTTACTCATTAGTATTAGTACCTATTGTATGTTTGTTTGCTAGGGCTGTTTATTTAATTTTTGTTCGTTTTGGGTTTCATTTATACTTCAATAGCAAAATATTCTTGTTCGTTCTAAGCTTGATTTGCATATTCAACTTAAGCTTTACTCGTTTAAAGGTTGATTTACTCATTTATATTAGTACCTGCTGTATGTTTTTTTGGCTTTGATTGTTTATTTAATTTCTGTTTGTTTTGGGTTTCATTTGCTATTGAACAGTAATTTCTGGTCTTTTTGAGTTTGAGTTGTTGTAGGTTTCTATTTCTTTTGACCTCAAGTCTAATATGGCCTTTACTTTTCTTTATAAAACTTTTTTTTCAGAAAGTTTTGTTTAATTAATGTTAAAAATAAGGGTTAGGAATCTTGTTGTCTTTCGGCTGTGTGTGGTGAAGTTAACGCATGCTAGAAGCCTCAGAAACTGAGGATAGAAGAGCAGAAATACCCAATTGATTGGTGTCATTAAATTGTTTTTGTTGGACGTCTGTCTTACATACATTTTGTCTGTGTAAGTAGCTATGAGTTAAGTGTGGGGCGCAACCATTATCTTTAGATGGTCATCTTTTCTGAAACAAAAAACATTTATGTAGGTGGCAATAATTTCATTCTATTTATATCTGAGCGCAATGGGGAAGATATGCTTTCTGGAAATCCCAAAGACAAGTTCCCTTGTGTCAGTTTGTATTTTCTTATTATGCCTCCTAGACAAAAAGTTAGTACACTTTTTTCTATAGTTTTGGAACAAGTTCTATACGATCTCAATGATATTTTATGCGGAGAAAATGTAAACTTAAACTCTTTTCGTGAAAAACTTCGATCCATTCTTCCGCGTGACATAATAAAAATTATGATCGACAAATCAATTACTTATTTTTGTAAACATGGGAATTTGTTAGATATTCTGGATATTTTACTGGATTCAAACTGCCAAGACCTGTGTCTTTTCAGCAAAGATGTGTCGTTTTATTTATCTATTGAAGAATGTATACGTTTATATAAATTATTGCAAAAATACAACTTCGGTCAGCTTAAGTGCTTGAGTTTAGCAGCTCGATTAAGTCCAAGAAAAGAACTTCAATATTTGAGAATGGCAAATTTTTTCTTACATTTTTCATTGTATCAAATGAAAAATTTGACTTCTGTTACATTAAGAGAAATATGTGATAATATGGCTTTGAGTGTTATTGGCAAAAGTGCGAAAAATTTGGTATACATCGATGTAACTGACTCGCAACTAGTGAACGAAGAAGGGATTCTTGCATTTTTAAATTTTGCTTCAATGCCTAGTGATTGTGGTGAATGCTGCCTATCAAAAATTAAACACTTTGGAATAGCAGGGACTGATTGCAATGAAGAATGTGTAATAGAAATTTTGGAACTCTGCCGAAGTTTAGAAAGCTTTGGCGGACCTGTACCTTCTGACTTAGTTTCTATCCTAGAACATCGGTTTCCCGACAGACTCTTCGAATTCAAAGAAATATGGGAAGAAAAATGGGTTAGTAAATTGACAAAGCAATGTCCTTATCTGGAAAGTGTGCATATACCTTTAAAATACGTTAAGGAATTCAACCTAAAGCTCAGGGAATTGCACATAAATTTAGATTTTAGTGACAACATTTGGCCATTATATGCGTATTTGCGAGACTATGGACCAGAAATCGAAAATATGGTGCTATTAAACCAGAACCCTCCTATCTGCTTTGCAGAAATTCTTGAATTGTGTCCCAATTTGCGAAGCTTTACTGGTAAAGTAACGCTACAGGACCCAATTTATCAGAACCATCTTCTTTTGGAAAAGTTGGAAATGACAAGCTCTAGCTCTGAAATGAGCTTTCAGATTTTAAGGAGATTGCCAAATTTAAAGCAATTGACATTTACATTTGAAGAGGAACCGTATCAAGAAATTTCAAGGTGCATAAATACAAAGTTTCTCGAAAATGTACTTTTAAGTGGATTTTTGAGAAATATTGAGTTTTTTCGTGTTGCAACGGAGTCGGGGCTGACAAGAGAATCCTTCCATTTGTTAGTCAACCATTGCCCTAACCTAACCTTTATTGGTGATTTATCTAACTTTTCGGCTTTAAATGAAATTGATTTTGAAGAGCTTAAAGAATTTGTGTTTCAGAATAATTATAATCTGGAGCTTCAAATGTATGGAAGTGTTAAAATATAGGTAAGTGGTTGTTTATACGTGCATATACTATAACACACTTTCAATGAGACATGCCCATTCTAGATAAATATGTTTTTTTTAGGTAGATACAATTATTCATCAATCCAACAATAAATATAAAAAATAAAAGGAAATAAAGCATTGTATACAATTGAACGTCTTTTCGAATTGCGTTTAATAAAATTAGTTTGAATTGAGAATCGAAGGGATGAAACATGTCCTCAGATATATACTACATACACAAATAACCACATACAGCAAGGGTATTGATGATGATTTGTGGTGGTTTGGAAAATTATTTGACTATATTTCTCCTAATTTTTGGTTTATTGCAGATCATAACTTTTCTTTGAAAAACTTCTCTTTCTCTTTTTCAAAATAATCTTTTTTCATTGGTAAAGAAAAGAATATTTTATACGTTTTCGATTTTTTGTATAAGAATCCAAATTTTAGCCTACTATTTACATGTTGAACAAAATTTTTCAACAATTTTCAATAATATACGCCCTTTTGATGATCTGGTCACATATAGTATCCTTTGATTTAGTTTTAAACCTCCTCAAATTTCCCTGAAAAATAAAACTGAATACCGTTCGTAAAACATTGCATCTATGCTATTTTGACAACATGGATAAACTTCCACTGTCTTGATAGACGTCTTATTGACAACCAGCGTAGACATAATGCCTTTTGATTTAGTTTTAAAGTAACATAAACTTTCCGTGAAAATTTCTACTTTATATCTTATTCTACTCCTAGTATATCCCGCCTGGATATCCTGACAACCTGGATGAACTTAACCTATTTTGATCTAGTTCAATAGTAGAAGTAGATGTAGCAGCAAAAGTGGTAGTAATTTCGGAGACCACACTGCCTTTCCATGACGATAAATAAAAGTTCAAATAGGGATAAAATCCTTTTAATAGACAGTGATGATGATAACAGTGATAGAAATTCACAAAAATATTTGTGAATATTTCTGGGAAGGATCTAACTTCATTGGGGCAACAAAGTGGGGTTTATCAGATCCCATGTACTTGCGGAAGCTCATATGTGGGAATTACTAACCAGAGTTTGGAAATGAGATTATTACAACACAAAGATTCTATTTCTTCGGCTTTAAAGCAAGATTCTAAGTCTGAAGATTTTACTTCAGCCCTTTCAGAACATATTTTTAATTTTTCAGACCATTTTATTTTGTTCGAGAATGTCTCTTTGATTTCTAGGGATCGGGGTTTAAAGCAAAATGTTCGTGAAATTCTTGAAATAAAGAAAATCTTATTCAAGAATATTGCTTTGAATCGGGATACAGGTGAATATGGACTGAACTCTATCTATGATAATTAATTAAAATCCGACAGAGTAAAGTTCAATTCACCCAATGTAGTTGACCTTTGTCCAAATGTTATATCATTGAACGCTAATGAACCGAATCCAAGAAGGTCAAAGAGAATAGCTTCCGCCTTTGCTTTGAAAAGAATTAGAGATTTAAACAATATGTAGTGTTATTTGATTTAGTATATAAACTTTTGTTTTAATTTTTTTTATTTTAGTTTTACTACTGATGACGGTCACTGTATATGTGACCGAAATATCTGGTATTTTTGTGAATTTCTATCACTGTTATCATCATCACTGTCTATTAAAAGGATTTTATCCCTATTTGAACTTTTATTTATCGTGGTAGTAATATTGCTAGCTTTGGGACTTTCAGCTTAAAACCCTAAGCCGTTGCTGGGATATTGCTAAGAAACCCTTGCGAGTTTGTCATGCAGTGAAATTAGTAGGAAAATGAAAAACTTGAACTTGATAACCCAGATGTACATAGTGTGTTTCGATTCAGTTCGTCACAGCCCTCGCCGTTCTCTGAAGGTTTAACTAATACCCCAAGCAATAGCAATAGTAGTACACATAGTAGGAGAAGTAGGAGTACGAGAAATCCGAGTAGTATTAATGATAACAGTGGTAGTATTATTTGTAAGCAGTAACAGTATTCTCACTATGCATTTTTTTTTTTATCTAGTTCAACATCCCCTCCTCATGCCCTGATAGTTTCAACTTAATACTTTGAGCTGTTTCTGAGATATTGCTGATACGTCCTGTTGATAACATGTATACACATAATGTGTTTTGATTTAGTCCAATATCTCCCTCAGAAATCCCCGAAAGTTCCGCATTAATACCACTAGCCGTAGTAATATTAGTACTAACAGCAATAGCAAAAACAGTATTTTATTTGTTCAAAATACACCTCAACACGCCTTGAAAGTTTTAACCTGATGCTCCAAGCCGTTCTTGAGATACTGCTGATACGGCATTTTGACAGCCTGCATACACACAGTGGATTTCAATTTTTTTCAATATACCTCTCAACATTTCCTGAAATCGTCGCCTCAATACCCTTAGCCTTGGTAGTGGTATTAGTAGTAATAGTGGAGGTAGTAGTAGTAGTGTTCATTTAGTACCTTTTGGTCGGTTCAACACCCCCTCAATATGTATTGAAAGTTTCAAATTAACACTAAGATGTTCCTGACATATAGTTGTTACCCCTATTTAATAGCCTGCATCCACATAAGATGTTGCAATTTAGTTCATTATCTTATTCAACATACCCTGAAAGTTTCACCGTAATACCCTTAGCCTCAGTAGTACTAACAGTAGTCGTCGTAGTAGTTGTAGTAGTAGCAATTCCAGTAGTTATTGTAGTAGTAGTATTAGTACCAGTCGTAGTAGTAGTAGTAGTATGCACATTTCGTATTTTGCCTAGTTCAACATCCCCCTTAACATGTCCTGAAAGCTTCAACTTAAGGTCCGCGAACATTCTTTCGATATTACTGATACGCCCTTTTGATAACTTGCATACACAGGTTGCGTTTTGATTTAGTTCAACATCCTCCTAAACATTCTCTGAAAGCTCCACCTTCCTACCCTTAGCCTCAATAGTAGTTGTCGTATTAATAGTAGCAGCAGTAGTAATAGCAGCAGTGGGAGCCGCCGTTTACCCCCCCCCCCCCTGAGGAAGATACCCCCACAGAAAATATATACCCCTGAAAATGCCCCTCCCCCAATGGGAAATACTCCCCCGGAGAATATGCCCCACAGAAAATACCTCCCCCACAGAACAAACATCCCCCGCGGAAAATACCCCCTCCCCGCGGCTGGTTGGTCTTCAATCACTTCCGACTTATAAACAAAGAACTAACTCTCAATTTCTGACACAATGAGCCTCCTCCAAAATTTCTTTGACCATGAAGTGGAAGTGGGGATGAGGAAGGGACAGTCCCCTCCTATACGGAATAAAATCTGCTCATTTTGGGGTTTAATGTTACTCTACTTTCATAATAACAGCGTAGACCAGAAATATTCCCAGAAATCAAGATGGATTAAATATCAATTTCACATTTTTTATGTGCTTTTGAAAGTTCTTTTACAGTGGTAATTTGTTTAGATTTTAAAAATAATCCATGTAGGAGTAGGACTGCCCCTTCCTTATTCCCACCTCCGCTTCATGGTCGTAGAAACTTCGGAGGATGCTCATTCGGTCAGAAATTGATAGTTCTGAAATTTTGTTTTATGCGTCGAAAGTGATTGGATCAACCTCCGGGGATATCTTCCGGGGAGTTTTTCCTGGGCGAGGGAGGGGTAAACGCCTAACCCCAGTAGCAGTATGAACAGACTGCCTTTTGGTTAGTTCAACATACCTCTCAACACGCACTGAAAGTTTCAACTTAACACTTTAAGCTATTCCTGAGAAATTACTTATACATGCTTTTGCCAACCGTAATGCACCCATTGTGTTTGATTTAGTGATATTGTGTTTTGATCAACACTCCCCTAAATATTCTCTGAAAGGCTCACCTTGATACCCTTTTCCTCAGTAGAAGTAGTTTGTCGTAGCAGTCGTAATAGTAATATTGGTAGCATATACATAGTTCCCGTTGGTTGATATCCCCCACAACATGTCCCGAGATTTTCAACTTCATACTCTAAGCCATTCCTAAGATATTGCTGCTATGCCCTTTTGAAAACATGCATGCATATTGTTTGTTTTGATTTAGTAAAAAAAAACTCCATCTAAACATTTCCTGAGAGTTTCGCCTTAATAGCATTAGCCTTGCTAGTTGCTGTAATCATAGTAGTATGCCAATAGTGCCTTTTGATTAGTTCTAAATCCGCCTCAACATACCCTGAAAGTTTTATACTTAAAAATCTAAGCTGTTTCTTAAATATTGCTGGTACACCCTTATAACAATCTGCATGTTCATAGTCTATTTTGATTTAGTTCAACATCCTCTAAACATTCTCTGAAAGATTCGCCTTAAAACCCTTAGCTTCGGTAGTAGCAATAGTTGTAGTAGTAGTAGCATTAGTAGCAGTATGCACATAACACCTCTTGTTTTTGTCAGCATCCCATCAACACAGGCCGAAAGATTCAATTTATTTTCTGAAACAGTTCCTGGGGCATACGTACTTTTATCAACCTGCATGCAAATATTGTTTTGATTTAGTTCAACTATGTCTCAATATTCCCTGAAATTTTCACTTTAATATCCTTAGGTTTGGAAGCCATATTAGTAGTAGCAGTAATAGCAGTAGTAATATAAGTAGTAGAGGTAGCACGCATTTATTGCCTTTTGGTTAGCTCAACGGTGGCCGGCGTTTACCCCCTTCCCCGAAGAATATCCCCCCCCCGGGGGGGGGGGGCCCCCCGGGAAGGGCCCCACGGCGGAAAATACCCCCCGCGGAAAATACCCCCCGCGGAAAATACCCCCCGGAAAATAACCCACCTCGGGAAAATACCCCCCCGGAAAATATTTCCGTAAGGGGAAGGAATTTTTGTACTTGTGTATTATGCGCCACTCACTCAAGTTTACGCTGTGTAAAATTCGAGAACACACTGTTTTTTTTTTGTTAGTTTCTTACTTACTTTAGAAATAAATTTGCGCTATAGATTTGCACATTGGGGGGGGGGGGAGCATAGCGTGTCTGCATGCAAAATGTGTTAGGTACAATTATTCTGCATATTGGATAGATAGATAAATAAGTGTATTTTAAAGCCACATATACGGCCATGGATACAGTAAAATAACATAAATGAATATAGTGAATGGGGGGGGGGGGTGTTTAACCCCCCGGAAAATGCCCCTCCACGAAAAATATTCCTCCCCCCACGGAAAATAACCCCGCGGAAAATACCCCCTCCTTGGAAAATACCCTCGCGGAAAATCCCCCCCCATGGGAAAATGAGGTTTCTAAATTTGAAACTTTTATTTGAGTTTTTTTTTTTTAGTTTCGTTCAAAAGTGCTAAGGAACGGGAAAAGAGGAATTTACACACCAGAAGTGTCTTAGAAACTTAAAAGAAAAAAAAACACAAATCTATTTGTGTTGAAAAGACTTCCATATGAACTTCTGCAATTTTTGGCAAACAAATTTAGGCAAAGAATCATCAAAATTAAGCTAAAACAAATGGCACCAAAAAGTTTAAGAAGGTTTGGCTATCCTTTGAAAGGCTAGTTGGCTTTGGGAACCAACACATTTTAAATTGTTTAAGTTTTTACAGACAAAAGCGTTGTCAAATTCTACGAGTTTATTTTTCTTATCTTCCAAGTGTAAAACTACCACAAATCACCATTAACAAATAAATGAAACCCAAAACTAACTGAAATTACAATAGATAGCTTAGTCAAACTCAAAACGAGCAAAAAGTAAAAGATGTATGGCTGACAACACCCATGTCATCTTCAGACCAGAAAATAACTCGCACTTTACTTTAAAAAAAATAAAGAATACTAACCATGTATTGTCAGTTTCATATACATATTCTGATATTTATTCCTTATAGTCTTAATACTTTTTTATTATTTATGGTCTTGAGGAGGTGTGGGGGTTATCAGCCCTGCTAATTGTTGCTATTTTGAGTTTGAATAGGTTATTTATGGATTCATTTATTTATGGTGATTTATGGTAGTTTTACGCTTGGAAAATTATTTGAATTTATTTCTACTCATTTTTGGCTTAACGAGGCCAAGGGCACCGGCAAGGGGGGAGGGGCAGGGGGCCATGGCCTCCATCTGGAAATTTGGGAATATAGTAATTATAAAGAAACCAAAGGAAAAAAAGCAGAATAGGCGAAAACCACGGAAAAAATGTTTGTTGCCCCATTGTTGGTTTGCCTACCAATAGATTTTGACCCATAATAAGGAAAAATATAAGTTCCAATTTGTGACTGAGTGACCCTGACCCCTAACAAATTTTCCACAAACAAATTTTCTATATGATTTGGTTGACGCAAAAAAAAAGAAACATGCATCCGTGATCTTTCTTCTGGCAAAAAATACAAAATTCCACGTTTTGCAGATAGGAGCTTGAAACATCTACAGTAGAGTTTTCTGTTGCGCTTAATCTTGTGGTTTGATTTTCATGAAGATTCTATCACTTTTAGGGGGCGTTTCCCCTTTTTTCGAAAATAGGGCAAGTTTTTTCAGGCTTGTAACTTTTGATGGGTTAGATTAAACTTGACGAAACTTATATAGATAGATAGATAGATATATTCAGCTGCTAGGCCATACACAAATATCACAATGATTATATAAGACAACAGCCAGCATACACTTAAATAAATGGTATAACTACTAACAACAAACAAAAACCTTAAACCCATTATTTACATCTTTTTAACCCCTCTTTTATAAATCCAGTCACTGCTATAATCGTCTCCCAGGATGATGATACAAGGATCCCAGGAAAAAACAGTTCCCAATCACCTAAATAGTTCAATCTCAAATCTGAAAGCCCTTGGCACACCGTCAAAAAATGGAGCAATTTTCTTCCTCCATACCACATAAAGAGCAAGTATAACATGATCTCGGGCCCTGAGCATTTCTTTCAAATACTTTTAATCTACTTTTAAGGGCAAACCATTCGCTCGGACCTGGAGCCACAGACGCAAGTTTTCCGGTGGCAAATTCAGCTTAAAATAATATTATAGTCTAAAAGACTTTTATCTTAGAATACTCGCGCAAGATTTCAGATTTTCGAATCTGTTCATGCCAGAGTTGGATCTCTTGATCCTCCTGAAAATGTTTTACCTTCCGGTAAATTTCCTCTGGATCGCCCGAAATATTTGAAATCAGCATTAAGATCCGATTCTTTTGATGCATCTACAGGTATAAATATTCCGATTTTTAAAGTTTCGGTTACTATTGAGTCGGGTCGCTCCCTACTTACAGTTTACCACGAACTGTTTGATTGCTGATCAAAGTTTATGTTATTTATGCTTTTCATTTATGTTATTTTACTGTGTTCATGGCCGTATATTTGGCTTTAAAATACACTTATTTGTCTATCTATCTAATATGCAGAATAATTGTACCAAAAATATTTTGCATGTAGACCCGCTATGCTTACCCCCCATGCAGACACCCCCCCCCCTAATGTGCAAATCTAAAGCGGAAATTTATTTTTAAAGTAACGAAGAAACTAAAAAAATAAAAAACGATGTGTTCTTGAACTTTACACAGCGTAAACTTGAGCGAGTGGCACATAATACACAAGTACCAAAATTCCTTCACCCTACGGAAATAAAAAAAAAAGCTCAAATAAAATTCTCAAATTTGGAAAGCCTAATTTTCCACGGGGGGATATTATCCGGGGGATATTTTCTGTGGGGCCGGGGGGTGTTTTCCGTGGGGGGGGGGGGTATTCGCCTAGAACTAGTTCAACATCTCCTACAACTAGCTGTGTAAGTTTCAACTTCGTACTCCAAGCCGTTTCTAAGATATTGCTGATACGCCCTTTTGACAACCTGCGTGCACATAGTGTGTTTTGATTTTGTTCAAATTTACCCTCAATATTCTCTTAAATATTCACCCTCATACCCTTAGCCTTAGTAGCCGTATTATTATATTAGTAGTAGTAGCAGTAGTAGTGTTGTATTGGTAGGAGTACTAACAGTAGTAGTAGTAGTACTTGTATTATACGACTCTGAAGAAGTTACTTTAATTACTCTACTTTACTCTAATTAGCCATGATGTAAATGTTTTCTGCCTAGCTGTTTGATTCTCATTTCTGATTACGTCTATTTGATTTATTTGTCATAGTTTTAGCCGAGTTTAAATGAAAAGTGAAAACTACGTTAATTATATGGTTAATTTCCCTGTCAAAAAAGTCAATTTTTCAGTCGCATCTGTTCTACAATGTTCCTGTTTTATAATGTTCATTTGGTTTCGATATGTAAGGCGCGTGTTTTTAGTATGAACATTTCCTTGAAGCTGGTTTACTTCACATTTCTTGTTTCTCAGTTTGGTAAGTCCTTTTGATGTTTACATTTAACCGTTATTATTTTTGCTTTTCTATTTTCTTTAGACTTTGACAACACTGATATATACAATCAGCTCCAAAAAGTACCACGGGGACCCCCAAACATAGGTATCCCGATCCCCTCCTAGAATCATTTCCCATAGTTAGCCCTTTATCTGGTGTTTGGATGAAACTGCATCTTGAAACACCATTTCCCCTAAAAAAAAACTTTATGATCGTGCATGAATAAGTCCCTATGTGGGGAAGGAAGTCCCTGTGACAGTGGGGAAGGAAGGACAGTCGGACAATTAAACCCGGGTTACGTTATATATAACTCGGGTCTTAATGCTGATAATAATATATGGGTGACATAAGCAGGGAAGGGGGGTAAACCCCCTTCCCTGCTCCCTCTCATGGAAAATATATGTCAGAGACCATGTACAAGAGGCTTTATTTACAGGTTTTTTTTTACTTTTTCGATCTCCTCGTTAGCTTCTGCCCCTTCATTACAACCTTACCCTTTTCTTCTTATTTTCCTAAAAAATTCTCATGTCCAGGTCTCCTGTCCATCAGGAATAAATTTATTTGAACAAAACTGACGTTTTATATGCCATTATATATACGCAGTAGTAGCGTTTTGCAGAGGCAGTCAGTATAGATAGACGTATTCGACAAGTCCATAATAAATTGAAACAATAAAAGCAAATAAAGCATCCTATACCCCACCCCCTCCTCCAAAAGGGTCTATGGATGGAAATGCGGCGAGAAAGAAACGAAAATACACATAGACACACTGAAAATCAAGAACATATCGATTGTGTTATAAACTTGAGAATGGTCTAATTCGATCACAAATTGAAACTTATCTTGGCCTTTTAAGGGTCAATAGTCAAGACAAGACATCCGGTCCCCCTCCCATCCTCAGTTTTCTTACAGAAACTTCAGTCTCTCCAGGAGGGATACAAGCTTTGCAGCCGAAAGGACAAGGCCTAAATTATAGAACTTTGTTCAAGCTGAAATCAGGCAACAAATTTAGTTATGTGCGATTGGAGATACTAATTAGGCTTGTAAAAGCTCTCTATACTCCCCTCCGTCACCTTATTTCCGGAAAGGTTGGTATATTGCACGTTCTTTAAACCAGAATAATACAAGAATCCCAAGCCCTTGAGCAAAAAGAAGCCAAGTTTAAACTCTGGATCGACTCGGTGCAAAAACTAAGCAAGTCCCGAGACGGTCCAAAGTATTTTTATTTAATCCAATTTTCACCCCCTCAACACCAGTGCATCTTACTTATCTTTATTCATCCAGACCTGTATTGTTACAAATGAAGAGAGTTCGTAGGATAAATTAGCACTAAAAATTGACATCGATAGATCGATCATGACAAGGTTGAAAATGGACCTGAAAATGAACTGTTGAAGCCTTAAATACCGTCTCCTCATCCCTAGTAAAACGCCCGCTGACCTCGGCCCTAATAGCTGGTGTGCTACTATGGAATACTCTGTTGAAGTTAGTTTTATTGCATAAACGGTCCATATGAATCGTTCAGTTTTTACGGAGAGCACGTAGGCTATGTTCTGGGAAATATGTTAAACGGCGAACCAGTATGGCCTCTGAGACTAGGTGGCTGTATATTTAATCTGTCGCATAATGTTTGGCCCGTAAAAAATTTCAACTCTCTTCCGGCCGAAATTGTTGTTTTGTGGAATAAAATCAGGCGTATCATTTCCCAAAAATGAAGGGGGGGGGAGGCAAAGATTTTTTAAATTCTTCTTAATGAAGATACATTTGCAAAGGATTTTTCTAAATCTGGTGTGTTCATTCTTTTCAGTTTTTTTTCAATAAAAATAGGAAAAAAGAGGAATTCCCAACACCTTGGGGGCAATTACTCCTCCCCGTAATTCGTGCTCCATGGACTAAATGGGCACTTGCTGCGGTTTTATCCATTCTGTTATTTAAAATTGACTTAAAAATCTTTAATTCACTCAAGTAAGCCTTTTCGATAATGTGTTACCGTTGGTTCAGTCTGATCCTTCTCATAGAGTGGAGAATCAGCATTTTCAGTTGAATTAAGAAATTCTTGCATGAATTTAATTTCCTCTTTCCTGTTTATCCTTCACATGCATGCTAAAATAACACGTGCTGAATTCCATCTTAATTCTTGAAATATCCAAATTAGGCGCTATCGTAATTGTTGTGTTATTCTTTAATTTTAAATCATATCGTGGCAATTCAACAATTTCATTTGATGAATGAATTTTAAAGTGAATTCAATTTTTCTTTCCTGTTTATCCTTCACAGATGTCAAAATAAATTGATTTTCTCATAGTATATATCTTTGCAGACGCTAAAACAACACATTTCTTGGTTCAGTCTCATCATCCTCATGGAAAATTAAACAACAGAATACAGAAAAGAAAACGCACGTGTGACCATACTTGCCGGGAAAAATGAAAATCTCATATTTTATAGATAGTATCCCAAGGGTTTTCAGACATATTAAATTGCAATGTATAAGTTTCATCAAGATTGTTTTTTTTTTGGGGGGGGGGGTATAAGTTTGTCGTGTGCTTATAGATTTTCATTAGCAAACTTAAAGTTAATGAATCTAGCTTTTAAAATCAGCTGACAAAAATAGGTTCGAATTGTGCATGTATTGTAATCAAAATTTTGTTTTCGAGCTTCAATTTCTATTGACAGGGGTCACTCTTTATTTAAAGTTTTTTCCCTATATTTTTTACAGTAAACTGTTTGACCCAGTGCTCTCTTGAATGGCAGGCAGGTTACCACGCTTCCTCCTTCAATCCATGTTGTTTACTGCTAAGTTTAATATTCGCACAGCTATGCTTTTACAATCCTAACCATTCCTGAAAAACCACTCCTTAAACATTTCTCGGGGAAGGGGATCTGAAATATCAAAAATGAATTTTGGAGTCATCATTTTCTCATTTTTCAGTAGGAAATCTTCAAACAAATCTCCTTTGTAGAAAATGCTTCCGATCCCTCGTTCTTATGTAGAGATGAATATTTGAATGTAATATTTTATTATATACTTAAAATAGTGCTGGGGTATGAGATGAGTTGCCACTCCGCAGAAGCCATATTGCTGGCTTAGTTCAGTCAATATTCATCGGAGTGAAGGGAGACTATGGGGCAGATTCTACATTTCCTTTCCTTCTATATTTGTCTCAAGGATCTTTCCCCCAAGGTTGTATGATTTTGGTAAAAAAATGGGCTTCAGATAAACCTCCCCCCACTAACAACAGAAATATCCACTGAACCTCCCTCTAGCGGTTGGTGCCCATCTATACCCTTCGGTACATAAATGTATGAAGCCTTAGATGAATCAGCTCTGTCGAATTAAGTTTGAAAATAAATGTTTGTATTAGCCGTTATTTCGCATTAACCGCATGTGTATTCAGGAATGAGTGCTTAACTTTACGGCATTGTGGCCTCTCAGAATTAAAGGTTAAAATTAAAACCTTTAATTAAATTAAAACCTTTAAAACGATGGCCGCCGGATTTCCCAGCATTATTTAAAAAAACGATCAGAAATTAAATAAAAAAAAACGAGTTTTTTTTAACTGAAAGTAAGGAGCGACATTACAACTTAAAACGAACAGAAATTATTCCGTATATGAAAGGGGCCGTCCCCTCTTCAATGCCTCGCTCTTTACGCTAAAGTTTGACTCTGTCTCACAGCTCTATTTTTAAAACAATAAAAACCTTTAGCGTAAAGAGCGAGGCGTTGTGGAGGGGACAGCCCTTTTCATATACGGAATAATTTCTGTTCGTTTTAAGTTTTAATGTCGCTCCTTACTTTCAGCTAAAAAAAACTTATTTTTTTTATTTAATTTCTGAATGTTTTTGAAGTAATGCAGCTTTGATTTTGGCTCACCCTACATGAATAATTAAAATAAAATTTGCATATTAATTTTACTTTTTTGTCTAAATGGTTTTCTCGAAATTTTTATCTGACGAAACTTACGAAATAACTTGCGTAATGAACTTCTATATTTGTATATTTTTATTACGTAAATGAGGTGTTCTCCCCCTAGTCATACCTCGCTCTTTACGCTAAAGTACCAATTTTGTTCCAATTCTTTAAGAATGACCCCTGAACCACAAAGGCCGTTTAATTAGAATAGATAGCTTTTTTGAAAGTACTAAAAAAAACTTTAGCGTAAAGAGCGAGGTATTGACTAGGGGAGAACCCCTCATATACGTAATAGTTTCTGTTCGTTTTAAGTTTTAATGTTGCTCCTTACTTTCAGTTGAAAAAGCTTGTTTTTTTTTATTTAATTTTTTTTCTTTTTTAAATAATGCTGGGAAATCCGGCAGCCATCGTCATAGAAATGTCCCTTGCCCCATGACAATTTCCTCTATGGAAATATCCTCCCACGTAGCCTCCTCCTCCGACCCCCCTCCCTGCCAGAAGAAATCCCTCCTGAAAACGTCTGCATACTTCCAAATAACAAATACTATATGTAAACAATGGGCAAAGTTCATAACTTGGAGCAATTCCCCCGGGGACTATGGGGGATTAAGTCATCCTCAAAGACATATTTATTAGGTTTTTGACTATGCTGAACAAAATGACTATCTCAAAATTTTGATCGGGTGACTTTGGGAAGGAAATGAGCGTGGGAGGGGGCCTAGTTGCCCTCCAATTTTTTTTGGTCGCTTAGAAAGGGCACTAGAACTTTTAATTTCCGTTCGAATGAGCCCTCTCGCGATATATTTTGACCACTGGATCGACACGATCACCCTTGAAAAAATAAAATAATAAAATAAACACGCATCCGTGATATTTCTTCCGGCAAAACAAGCAAAATTCCACATTTTTGCAGGTAAGAGCTAGAAACCTCTATAGTAGAGCTTTTCTACTAACTAAATAAAAAGGCACTAGAGCTTTTAATTTCCATTCGAATAAGCCCTCTCGCGATATTCTAGGACCACTGGATCGATACGATCACCCCTGGAAAAAAGAATAAAAAAAAAATAGATAAATAAACACGCATCCGTGATCTTTCTTAAGGCAAAAGATACAAAATTCCATATTTTTGCAGATAGGAGCTTGAAACCTCTACAGTAGAATTTTCTGATACGCTGAATATGATGGTTTTATTTTCATTAAGATTCTATAGCTTTTAGGGAGAGTTTCTCCCTTTTTTCGGAAATAAGGCAAATCTTTTCAGGCTCATAACTTTTGATAGGTAAGACTAAACTTGATGAAACTTAAATATTTTAAATAAGCATGAAAATCCGATTCTTTTGATGTATCTACTGGTATCAAAATTCCATTTTTTAGAGTTTCGGTTACTATTGAGCAGGGTCGCTCCTTACTTATAGTTCGTTACCACGAACTATTTGATTCTACAATAACGGGTTTGATATGGTCATCTCTGGAAGAAAAAACAAGTAGCCTACGTATCTGTGATCGCCTACCTCGAGTCAATGCAAAATTTCACATTTTTGTAGATATGACCATGAAACATCTGCTTCAGAGTACTCTGATACGCTGAATTCTATAGTGTGCAATATTCATTATTCTTACTCCCCTTTGTGGGAATGCTTTCCCCCTTGTACTTGAATTTTTCCAATTTTCTTAGGCTAATACCTTTAAACCGATTACTTTAAACTG
>JAQQPU010015928.1:7908-20580 GCA_029168905.1 Artemia sp. Kazakhstan ARC1039
TTCCTTTGAATATAACACTTAAATAAAGTAGTAAACTTCTGAAACACTTCGGTTGCATGGTCCAAATCATAGATCCTATTGGAATTAAATTAATACTTACATCATTTGACCCACCTTGACTTAAACTTTAGTTGGGGCGAAAATTCCCTTTTGAGGGATGCCAATAGAAAAGGGTACTAAAACTTCCGACTTCCAATCAAAAGAGATCCATCCGATCCAAAGTTTATAAGACCACCCGTTCCAAAAGAACCTTATATGCCCCTGGCCATAACTTATATTTTGTGTTCCTGTGAAAATACTAAGTAGGAAGGGTAGACCGCAGGGAGGCCTAGCATTGTTTGTACTTTCAGATGTCTGTTCTAGTTTATTTGAGACGGATGATTGTTTCCTTACAATTAGGGTCGAGTGTTGAATCTTCATTAATGGTTATCTGCCAACAGATTACGGTAATGATCAATCTGATCAATTATTTCCACTTTCTGTTCAAAAGCTTGGTTTATGAGTAGATAAAGTAAAACGAGTAGGTTTGCCCAGCATAATTGCTGGTGATTTTAATTACGACCTGACAGAAATAGGATTCATCAATCAGCTGTTATGTCAATGATAACGAATATGTTTGGCAAATATTTTAGCGCTCTTGCAAAAGATGGAGATTTTACATATTTACACAACTCTGCTTGATTTTCTAATCCAGATTATGCCGCTGTATCCCACAATCACTCAGCTGAAAGGGTAAAGGCTATTTCTGACTATCAATTATCTGACCATCTCCCTATTACATCCATTTTCCAACTTCATGGTTTCAAAGAACGCAGAATGTGATCCCTCCTAGGCTAAAAACCCGTCGTGATTGGGCTGGAATCAATTCTGATTTCCTCTCTTCTTGTACGGTTTTTATTCTGAGCAAAGTTCGGGCTCTATCCCACCTTTTGCAAAGATCAACTAAATTGTCAAAATATGACGTGAGACTTTGCCTGGATATGTATGTAGACGAAATCAGCCATGCTCTTCCTTTAACCAAAAATCAAGCTGCCCCACTTCGGAAAATATGTAAGGGTATGATATCAGGCTGGTTTTCGAACCCTGATCGTGTTACTTCTTGCCTCGAAGCAAAATTTTGGTTCAATATCTAGAAGGATTGCGACCGTCCTTCGACTGGTAATATGAATCTTGTTCGTCTTGTTCGTCTTAATAAGCTTAGCCGAAGGCTTAGTTCTTAACATTCACAGAATGACTGGTACCCCGTTTTAGTTCAATAATCTTTAAGTGATTTGTGTTTATTGCGTGTATTTATTTCGGAAATCTACTTTTTTTTTATTATAAATGTATGAATATGTTGATGTTGCATGTTTGAATTGTCTTTTGCTTCGTTTTATTTTGTTCTTATTTTGTCCTTGGTTTTGTTTCGTTTTGATTTTGTTCTTATTCTTATTTTGTTCTTGATCTATTTATAATTTGGCGTTCTTATTTGATTTTTATTGGTTCTGTCGATGTTTACCTCGTGCTATCGTTTTCTTTTCTTTAGCTTTTTTTCATATTTTGCTCCGTCCTTTTCAAGTTTTTGTAGACGGGTTTTCAATTAATAAATGAATAACTTACAACCCTTGCCCCTGAGCTCTGGGGGTTGTTTCCACCATATAAACATTGTTATACGATTTTTGGACTATAAGTAACAAAATGGTTAACTCACAATTTCAATTGAATGCGCTTCAGGAAAAAAGGATGTCGGGGAGCGGGGGGGGGGGGGTAGTCTTACAAGGTAACTAACTATACATTTACAATCAAATGCGCCTCTTCTAAAGTTCACACCACCACCCCTTCCATAGAACTTTATATGCCCCTGAGGTGTAACTTACAACCCTTACCTCCAGACTCTGGGGGATTTTGTCAATCCCAAAGGTCTTTTTTGACTCTTTTGAACAAATGGTTGTTTCAAAATTTCCATCGGATGCGTTTAGGGAAAATACGACTTGGAGACTACCCTCCGATTACTTTGACTCTTAAAAAGGGCACTGCAGCTTTTCTGCGACAGCAAATGACCATCTCAAAATTCCTATCGGATGTATTAAGGAAAAATATGACGTGGGGTGATGATAGCTGTCCTCCGATCATTTTGACTCTTAAAAATGGTACTAGAACTTCTGATTTCCAATCTGATGAGCCCCCTTCGAAGTTTATACGACCACCTCCACCATAAAAACCTTATATGCTCTCAGAGCATAACTTACAGCGCTTGCGCTGAGTACTGTGCCAGGGGGGAGTGGTCATCCTCAAAGACATACTTTTCAGACCTGAACAAAAGGGCTATCTAAAAATTTTGATTGGACGTGTTTTGGGAAATGATGGGCGTGGGGAGAGGGCTTGTTGCCCCCAGTCACCTTTTACTATTAAAATCGACACTAGCCCTTATAATTTCCATTCGAAAGAGACCTTTCGAAGCCTCTTCGACAACAAATGGTCATCTCAAAATTTCTATCAGGTGCATTTTGGGAAAATACGAAGTTTGGGAAGGGCATCTGCCCTCTGATTACTTTTACTCTTAAAAAGGGCACTAGAATTTCAGATTACCAATCCAATAAGCCCCCTCAGAAACTTATACGATAAATCTTTCTATCGAACCTTAGATACCCCCAGGCCATAACTTATAACCCTTGCCTGAGGGCTTTGTGTTTTGAAATCAGGATAAAAATTTGATTCTTTTGATGTATCTATGGGTATCAAAATTCCGTTTCTTAGAGTTTTGTTTACTATTGAGCCGGGTCGCTTCGTTACCACGAACTGTTTGAAAAAGCCGAAAAGATACAAAATACTAAATTTTTTTTTCATGAAAATGACTGTGTCAATAGAAAACAAACAGAGAGCAATTTAAAAAACGTTTCCCACTTAAAGAAAAGTAAACAGTTCCACTAAGCCAAAAAAGCAGAAATAAAGTTAAATAACCTTCAAAGCGTAAAACTACCACAAATCACCTTCAATAAATAAATGAAACTCAAAAAGAATAGAAATTACAATAAATAGCCAAGTCAAACCCAAAATGAGCAAAAATTAGCATGAGGAGGGCTGATAACCCCCCGTGCCTTCTCAAGACCAGAAAATAATTTGCACTTTACTGAAAATAAAATAAATTTAAGATGTTTTCAATTTTTCAACTTTAACAAAATAAAAAAATGTTAAAACTTTAAGGAATAAGTATCAGTATATGTATATTAACGGCAATCCACGGTAATTTTTTTTTTCATTAAAGTGCAAATTATGTTCTGGTCTTGAGAAGGCATGGGGGTTGTCAGCGCTACTCATGTTAATTTTACTCGTTTTGAGTTTGACTCGGTTATTTATTGTAATTTCTGTTCGTTTTAATTTTCATTTATATATTGCTGGTGATTTGTCTTAGTTTTAGGCTTGGAGGGTTATTTGACATTGTTTCTGATCATTTTTGGCTTAGTAGAGCTCTTTACTTTTCTTTGAAAAACACGTTTTGTGGAAAAAAATTTTCAAAATTAATATCTAAATAAAGTCGACATTTTTTTGTTATTAGTTAAAAAAAAACTTTCCGAAAAAAAAGTTTTTCAAAGAAAAGTGAAGACCATAAAAAAAAATTAAGATCAGAAGAAACACAAATCTACAATAACTCAAACTTAAAACGACCAGAACTTACTACTAAAGAATAGATGAAACCCAAAACGAACGGAAATTAAATAAATAGTCATAGCAAACAACAATACAAAAGGTACTAATATAATTGAATAAATAAATCTTAAAACGAGTGAAACTTAAATTAAATATGCAAATCAAACTTGAAACGAACAAAAATCACTACAAACAAGAGTTTAGGTATTCCCTCCTTCTCACTGTAAAAGTCTAAACCCTATTGCGTCATTGGGGCTTTACTGAAAACTATATGTGTTTTGAACAGTCTTGGAAAGTAAATTTAAAATCAAATTGAATATTTGATATATAATGATATCAATTGTTGAAAGATTTTATTTCACTGCAATTTTTTTGTTTATTTTCAATGTTGTAATAAGTACAAAATAAAATATTCACACCAGAGTTTGACTCTTAGTGAGTGAACTAGAACTTTCAATTTCCAATCAAATGAGCCCTCTATAAAGATTATACGAGCATCCCTTTCATAGTAACCATACATGCCCTTAGGGTATAACTTAGAACGCCTTCCCCTTGCCCTGGGGGGTTGTATTGACACCAGAGTTCTTTTCCGACCTTTGAACTATTTTTAACAAAATTTTCTTAAAAATTTTCATCAGATGGGTTTGGAAAAAGAATGCGTGGGGGGGAGGGGGCTAGCTGCCTTCGAATTTCTTTTTACTATTAAAAAGTGAGCTCGGACTTTCAATTTCCAATCAAATGAGCCATCTCTTAAGTTTATACGAGCATCCCTTTCATAAGAACCATATATGCCCCACGGCATAACTTACAACACCTGCCTCCGGGTGCTGGGTGGTTGTGACGACAGCTGAGTTTTCGTTATCTGACTTTTGAGGAATTTTTAACTGAATGATTATCTCAAAATATTTATTAGATGCATTTGGGGAAAAAGGGGCGGAGAGGGAGGCTAGTTGCCCTCCAATCTCTTTTGACTCTAAAAAACTGAACTAGAACTTTCAATTTCCAATCAAATGAGCCTTCTCTGAAGTTTTTACGAGCATCCCTTCAATAAGAACCATATATTTCCCCAAGGCATAACTTACAACACCTGCCCTCTGGCCCTGGGGGGTCTCTGTCGACCCCGGAGTTTTCATTATATGGTCTTTGAACTATTTAAAAAAGGTTATGTCAAAGTTCTTATCAGAGGGGTTTGAGGAAAAAAGGGCGTGGTGCCCTCCAATCTCTTTTGACTCTTAAAAGTGAACTAGAACTTTCAGTTTCCAATGCAATGAACCCTCTTTGAAGTTAATACAAGCATCCCTTTCATAAGACCTATATATGCCTCCAGTGCATAACTTACAATACCTGCCTCCGGGCCCTGGGGGCTGTGTCGACACTGGAAGTTTTGTTATGTGATCTTTGAACTATTTTTAACAAAATAGCTATCTTAAAATTTTTATTGGATGCACTTAGGAAAAAAGAGTGTGGGGGGGGGGGGAGCTGGTTCCCTCCAATTTCTTTTGACGCTTAAAAAGTGAACTAAAACTTTCAATTTCCATTCAAATGAGCCCTCTCTGAAGTTTATACTAGCTCTCCTTCCACAAGAACCATATATGCCCCCAGGGCATAACTTTTAACCCTTGCCCTGGACTCATTCCATTGGAAATTCAAAGGGATAAGTGCCCTTTTTAATATTCAAAAGTGATTCGAGGGAAATTAATCCCCCTCTCACGCCCACCTTTTCTCCAAAGACATCCAATCAATATTTTGAGATAGCCACTTTGTACAACGTAGTTGAAAATTCAGAAAATTAGGTCCTTGAGGATAACAACCCCCCTCCCAACAGTGCTAATCTCTATTTCGCAGTATAATCTTGGTACTGGAATTCCGAGTTGGGCTTTTTATTCAGATAATTTAACCTTTCTACAGGAATGACTCTAGGTCAAAAAGCAAAAAGCCCCAAGCAAGACCAGTCCTGCGCTTGACTCCAGTTAAAAGGTATTGCACAATGTAGATAAATTAATATATAGATGTAAAACCTCCTATTAAGGGCAACCAACCCCCCTCCCCATCCACGCCCTAAATGCATCTGATAAAAATTTTTAGATAGAAATTTTGTTAAAAATAGTTCAAAGTTCAGATAACAAAAAACTCCAGTGTCGACACAGCCCCCCAGGGCCCAGGAATAGGCGTTGTAAGTAATGCCCTGGGGGCATATATGGTTGTTATTGCGTCATTTAATATAGTCATTGAATTGTGAACAAAATGGCTATCTAAAATTTTTTATTGAATGTGCTTAGGGTACTGGTGGGCGTGGAAGGGGTGTTATTAAGACTTTAAGGAAGAAATATCAGTATATGTAAATTCAAAAGACAATCCACGGTCTTTTGTTCTTTGTTTCACTAAAGCGCAAATTATGCTCTGGTCTTGAGAAGGCATGGGGGTTATCAGCCTTACTCATGTTAATTTTTGCTCGTTTTTTAGTTTGACTCGGCTATTTATTATAATTTATGTTCGTTGTGAGATTTGTTTATTGATTAATAGTGATTTGCGATAGTTTCACGCTTGGAAGATTATCTGACTCTATTTCTGCTCATTTTTGGCTTAGTGGTGTAAGGAGGCCTTATTTTTGTGTAAATTTGGTAACTCCATTTCAATAAAAGTTGGAATCCCCTTTGCTCCAGTAGATAGAAATAAAGCGACTATTTCAAATTAGTTAAATTTGAAAACATCTTCGCTTTGTGTGACTAGTCATAAATCTTGTAGTGACATTTCTTTGTTTAAATATCGAACGACTTTTGAACCCATAATAAATAGTTGAATGCTCAATTTAGACCAGTTTTGGATAAAAAAGAGACGACTGTCCTAAAGTGTTACAACATTTCAAGCTTTAGAATCAAGACCTCAAAATACTGGAACGGAAAGGTCGCTAAGCGAATTAAAATTAAGTAATAAATTGAATCAAATGTACGGATCAGGGAGAAATCGGGGTTATCTTGTGAGGAGAGCAGGCTAGAAAGGAACTTTTGGTAAGTAATCTTTTTAGCTAATTACGGCAAGTAGCTGCCTTGTCTCAATATCTTTAAATGTAAAGTTAAAATAATAATATTATACCATTTCGTCACTTTTGACTATACCGAGAAAATCCTATTTCCGTGTTGAATTAAGTCACCAAATGAATCCTTCAAATTTCCTTTGAATATAACACTTAAATAAAGTAGTAAACTTCTGAAACACTTCTGTAGCATGGTTCAAATCATAGATCCTATTGGAATTAAATTAATACTTACATCTTTTGACCCACCTGGACTTAAACTTTAGTTAGGGCAAAATTCCCTTTTGAGGGATGCCGATAGAAAAGGGTACTAAAACTTCCAACTTCCAATCAAAAGAGATCCATACGATCCAAAGTTTATAAGACCACCCGTTCCATAGGAATATGCCCCGGGCCATAACTTATATTCTGTGTTCCCGTGAAAATGCTAAGATGGAAGGGTAGGCCGCGGGGAGACCTAGCATTGTTTGTACTTTCAGATGTCTGTTCTTGTTTATTTGAGACGGATGATTATTTCCTTACAATTAATTAAAAAAAAAAAATTCCGAAAAATAAGTTTTTAAAAGAAAAGTAAAGGTAATTTTAAACTTAAGCTCAGGAGATACAAACACCTGTTAAAATTCAAACTCAAAACCACCAGAAAATACTATTAAAGAATAAATGAAACCCAAAACGAACAGAAATTAAATAAACAATCATAGCAAAAAATATACAACAAGTAATAATATAAATGAATAAATAGATCTTAAAGCGAGAAATGCTTCGATTGAATATTTAAATCAAGCTTAAAACGAAAACAAATATTTTGCTATTAAAGCATAAATGAAACTTAAAACGAACAGAAATTAAATAACAATCAATGCGAACAAACATACAATATATATTAATGTAAATGAATAAATAAATCTTAAAACGACTGAAACTTAAATTGAATATGCAAATCAAGTTTGAATCAAATAAAAATAACTAAAAACAAAAGTTTGGGTATTGCCTCACTACAGAAGCCTAAAACCTACTGCGTCATTGGCGCTTTACTGAAAACAATTCTTTCATTAATTAAGATTTTTGGGAATAAATATCAGCATCTGTAGATGAAATTGACAATGCACATTTTTTTCAGTAAACTCATTTGAATTTTTTTCAGTAAAGTACAAATTATATTCTGGCTTTTAGAAATCATAGGGGTTTTGAACCCTACTCATATTAATTTATGCTCGTTTTGAGTTTGACTCTAATATTTATTTTAATATTTGTTCGTTTTGGGTTTCTTTTATTTATTGATACTGATTTGGGGTAGTTGTATGCTTGGTAGATTATATGATAGTCTGGACGCGAGGTAATGAAAGTGTGAATCATACCACGACGGAATTTGGCTGCTACGAGAATTAGCCTACCCTCCACACCCTAAAGTGACCATGCGGATTCAAAAATACCAATGGCACTTGCTTGCGAGTGGTGGAACACTCCGAAACTTGACATTTTATTATATTTTGGTGTTTCATGCAAGAAAATGCATGTTCTACAAAGTTTGAGGTGCAGTTTTCCGCTCAAATAGAATTGCCTAGAAGCCATAGAATGTTTTCATAACAAACCAACACGATTAGTTAGAGAAAATGGCAGAGTTATAAAAAAATGGCAAAACTATACGAGTCTTGAACAGTCTTGGAAAGTATAAACAAAATCAAATTGAATATTAGATATATAATGATATTAATTGTTGAAAGATCCATGAATTTTTTTTTTCATTGTAATTTTATTTTCATTTTCAATGCTGTAAGAACTGGAAAATAATAAATTTGTAATATACGAGTAATTCGTTTTCAGTGAAGCATATCACTCCATTCCTTTTGGACATAACTTTTGGAGATTGGAAACTAGAACTTCCAATTTTCAACCAAATGAGCCTCTTCTGAAGTTAAACAACCAGCCCTTCCATAAAAACCTTAAATACCCCCTGGACATAACTTTCAGCCCTTGTTCCTAATATCTGGGGTTCGTTTCAACCCCAAAACCCCTGTTATATGATATTTAGAGTATTTTGAATAGAATGTCTATCTCAAAATTTCTACAAGATGCATTTCGGAACAATACAACGTGTGTGTCTGTAGGGGGAATCCCCTCCAATCACTTTGACTCTTAAAAAGAGTACTAGATTGTCTGATTACCAATCCAATGAGACCCCTCCGAAGTTTAAATGTCAACGCTATCTATAAAAACCATATATGCCCCCAGAGCATAACTTACAATCCTTGCCCTGAGGACTGGGGGGATTTGTCATCCTTAAAGACATAGTTCCCAGACATTTCAAAATACGTTGAACAAAATGGCTATCGCAAAATTTTGATTGGAAGTGTTTGGGGAAATAATGGGCGTGGGGGAGTCATTTGCCCTCTGGTCACTTTCGACTAAATAAAAGATACTAGTCCTCTCAATTCCAATCGAATGAACCCTTTTTGAAGCTTTTACGACAAAACTTTCTATAAAAAAAACCTTATATGCCCCAAGGGCATAATTTACGACCCTTGTCCTGAGTGCTAGGGGGGTTGTCATCCTAAAATACATAATTTCCAGACCTTTCCACTACGTTGAACTGGATATATAAAAATATTGATGGGAAATGTTTGGGGAAATGATGGGCGTGGGGGGGGATTCTCCCTCTGATTACTTTCGACTATAAAAAAGGGCAATAGCCCTCTCAATTTCCAATCGAATCAGCCCTTTCTGAAGTTTTTACAACAACGCTTTCTATAAAAACCTTATGTGTCCCCAGGGCAAGACCTCTCATAAAAGACCTTGGCCCTGAGGGCTGTGGGGGGTTGTCATACTAAAAGACACAATTTCCTGACCCTTGTATCAACCTCAAAAACCTTGTTATCTGATCTTTGGACTATTTTGAATAAAAGGACTGTCTCAATGTTTCTATTGCATGCATCTCGGAAAAATACGAAGAGTTTGTGTGAGTGGGGGGGGGCAGCTGCGACCTGATCACTTTGGCTCTTAAAAAAGACACAAGAACTTCTGATTACCAATCCAGTGAGTCCCCTCCAAAGCATAGATGACTACCCTTTCTATAAGAACCTCATATGCCCCCAGGGCATAACTTACAGCCCTTTTCCTGAGAGCTGTAGGGAGGGGGGTTGTCTTCCTCACAGACATAATTTCCGAAACCTTCAACTATGATGAAAAAACTGTAATCTCCAAACTTTGATTGGAGGTATTAAGGGAAATGATGAGCATGGAGGGGGGGGGATGGTTACTCTCAAATCACTTTGACTCTTAAAAATGGCACTATAACTTCTAATTTTAAATCAAATAAGCCTCATCTGTAGTTTATACAACCGCCCATTCAATAAAACCCTCATGGCATAATTTACAACCCTATCCCCAGGGCGATGGGGGGTTGTGTCAACCCTAGAGGCATTATCATATGTTCTTTGGACTATTTTGAACAAAATTGCTGTCTCATAATTTCAATTAGGTGCGTTTGGCAAAAAGAGGGGAAGTCGGGGAGGCGGGCTAAATACCCTCGATCACTTTTGATACTTAAAAAGGAACTAGAATATCCAACTTTCAACCAAATAAGCATCTTCTTAAGTTAAACGACAATCCCTTCCACTAAAATCTCAAATGCCCCGCAGTATAACTTACAACCCTCGTCCCAAGGCTCTGGTGGATTCTATCAACCCCGATAGCCTTATTATATGATCTTTGGACTCTTTTGAATAAAATGAATGACTCAAAAATTTTTATTCGATGCATTTGGAGAAAACACGACGTGTTGGGGGGAGGGGTGGCTGCCCTCTGATCACTTTGACTCTTGATAAGGGCATTAAAAATTCAGATTACCAATCCAATGAGTCCCTTCCGAAATATATACAACCACCCTTTCTATAAAAACCTTATATTCCTCCGGGTCTTAACTTACAACCCTTGCCCTAAGAGCTGCGGGGTGGGGATATCTTCTTCAAACACATAATTTTTGGACCCTTCGACTACAATGAACAAAATTGCTATCCCCAAATTTTGATTGGGTGTCTTTGGGGAAATGATGAGCGTGGGGGGGGGCTAGTTGCTCTCAAATTCCTTTTGATTCTTAGAAAGGGCACTATAACTTTCATTGTCAAATCAAATGAGCCCCATCTAAAGTTTATGCGACAACCCATTCCATAAAAACCTTGTATGAACCCAGTGCATGACATACAACCCTATACCCAGGGCACTTGGGGGCTGTGTCAACCCTAGACGCATTGATATATGCTCTTTGGACTACTGTGAATAAAATAGCTAAGTCAAAACTATTTCGCTATCTCGGCTGGTGAAGAGGGGTAGTCGGGGAAGGGGGGGGGCTAGCTGCCCTACATTCAGGTAATCTACTGGTGGTAATCTACTTTTGACTCTTAAAAGGGAACTAAAACTTCCGATTTTTAACCCAATGAGCCTCCTCTAAAGTTTATACAACCATCCCTTCCGTAGAAACCTTAAATAACCCCTGGGCATAACTTACAATCCTTGCCCTCATGCTCTGGGGGGGGGCTACCATTTCATCTAAATTTCACAAGCACTAAATGTCAGTACGTTGAAAAGGAAAATCCGTCAGAACCATTACCCGTCAGAACGTCGACAGTCATAACATCGACATGTCAGGACATCGACAGTCACAATCGCTACCCGTCAGAACGTCAACAGTCATAACAGTCATAACGCTTTCTATAAAAACCTTACATGTCCCCAGGGCAAAACTTACAACCTTGGCCCTGAGGGCTGTGGGGGATTATCATACTAAAAGAAACAATTTCCTGACCCTTCTATCAACCTCAATAACCTTGTTATATGATCTTTGGACTATTTTGAATAAAAGGACTGTCTCAATGCTTCTATTGGATGCATCTAGGAAAAATACGAAGAGTTTGTATGAGTGGGGGGGAGCAGCTGCGACGTGATCACTTTGGCTCTTAAAAAAAGACACTAGAACTTCTGATTACCAATCCAGTGAGTCCCCTCCAAAGCATAGATGACTACCCTTTCTATAAGAACCTCATATGCCCCCAGGGCATAACTTACAGCCCTTTTCTTGAGAGCTGTAGGGAGGGGGGTTGTCTTCCTCACAGACATAATTTCCGAAACCTTCAACTATGATGAAAAAACTGTTATCTCCAAACTTTGATTGTAGGTATTAAGGGAAATGATGCGCGTGGATGGGAGGGGGGGCGTGGTTGCTCTCAAATCACTTTGAATCTTAAAAATGGCCCTATAACTTCAGATTTTAAATCAAATAAGCCCCATCTGAAGTTTATATAACCGCCTATTCAATAAAACCCTCGTGGCATAATTTACAACCCTATCCCCAGGGCGATGGGGGGTTGTGTCAAACCTAGAGGCATTATCATATGTTCTTTGGACTATTTTGAACAGAATTGCTGTCTCATAATTTCAATTAGGTGCGTTTGGCAAATAGAGGGGTTGTCGGGGAGGCGGGCTAAATACCCTCCATCACTTTTGATACTTAAAGAGGAACTAGAACACCCAATTTTCAACCAAATGAGCATCTTCTTAAGTTAAACGACAATCCCTTCCACCAAAACCTCAAATGCCCTGCAGTATAACTTACAACCCTCGTCCCAAGGCTCTGGTGGATTGTTTCAACCCTAATAGCCTTGTTATATGATCTTTGGACTATTTTGAATAAAATGACTGACTCAAAAATTTTTATTCGATGCAATTGGGGAAAACACGACGTGTTGGGGGGAGGGGTAGCTGCCTTCTGATCACTTTGACTCTTGAAAAGGGCATTAAAAATTCAGATTACCAATCCAATGAGTCCCCTCCGAAGTATATACAACCACCCTTTCTATAAAAACCTTATATCCCTCCGGGTCTTAACTTACAACCCTTGCCCTAAGAGCTGCGGGGGCGGGGATATCTTCTTCAAACACATAATTTTCGGACCCTTCGACTACAATGAACAAAATTGCTATCTCCAAATTTTGATTGGATGTCTTTGGGGGAATGAT
>JAQQPU010015929.1:2354-20579 GCA_029168905.1 Artemia sp. Kazakhstan ARC1039
ATAGATGACGCTGTTTTGCTTCCAAGCAAAGAGCATAAATTAGTAATAATGTTATAAGGCAACTTCAGTTAAATAAATCTATTCTTCAACACAAATTATATGAGAAGAATTGAAAACTATGTTTTCTTACTGTTCCTGGGATCACAGAATCCAAATCGAGCACAATCTTGGTCAAAGAATCAAACTATTTCCATATAAATTTGACTTATTTCAAACTTGGTATTTTATTTGCTTCCACTGATTAGAAAGTTACTATACATCCTAAATCCAAATTTAACATTCTTTTGCATTGGAAATGAACTTCACATCCACCCTCTCCCCCCCCCCTAATGAAAAGATACATACCATAAGATGTATATATGCACTAAATTTTCAGTAAATTAATGTTTTCTTTAAATTAATTTAAGAGTTAGGGTAAAATTCTAGACAAGCTACTTTTCACTATCTTGTAAAGGGGTTAGGTTAGGAAAATGAAACTTTCAGGGGTGGATCTACATACTAAAGTGTATCCCAGGAAGGTTTTTTGAAGTATGCACCTCAACTCCTTCTTTTCTAGAGGGTACTGACCTTTAAAAATATTTTTGCTACAAAAGTGAAACCTTGCAAAATAGATCTTCTGCTTAAATGAAGTACAAGAAAACTTATTTGAGCTTCACAACTTTGCTTAATCAAAATTTATGAGGTTTCAAAGTTCCTAAATTAACAAAAAAATGTTGACTTGGCTTAAAATTCAACTTCAATAAAATGAATTGCATAAACAAAACCAAAACCAGAGAAAAAGAAACTGAAAATTAAGACATAGGCCCATGGCTGCCCATCAGTGGAATTTTAGAGGGGGGATTACCTGGTCTAATCAGCAATTCCAATGCTGTATAATAGAAATCTCAAAACAAAAATATAAAAATATAAGGCAGTACCATTCAGCCAGGGTGGGAGTGGAGCCCCCATCCGCCCCCCCTTATATGGGTGCCCATGCATAGGACTAATGTTGTTTTGTCAAAATTACATGGTAAATTTGCAGGTGGCACAATAATTTAGCTAGGATGAAAGTGAATACATCATTTGATGCCTTTTTTTATGCTCTTTCATAATTCAATAATAGCTTCTGTCACAAATTGCATCTTGAGCCCTTAAAGGGGCCCAAAAGGTATTTTATATGAATTATGAAAGAGCATAAAAAAAGCATCAAATGATGTTTTCAATTTCATCCTAACTAAATTATATGGTCCACTGCAAATTTGCCCACCCCCACCCCCCTAATGTGCAAATATATACCCTGAAGTGTTGACAGCAAAGTTTTGAATTGCAAAATTCAGTGCTATTTTTGTCTATGGCATTTGTAAAACTTGAAATGTTAGTAAAATGGTTTATATTTGTGTTGCCCAATAAATGAGGTTTGAATTGTTATAAATAAGTATTCTTGGAATATACTACTCTTGAACAACTTATTTATAAACTAGTGACATGTTTTAACAACATGTCACTAGTTTATAAATAAGTTGTTCAAGAGTAGTATATTCCAAGAATATCAATGACTTAATTGCTGTTGATAACTTCTTTATGTGGTTATAAAAATGAAATACCTTTTGGGCCCCTTTAAGGGCTCAAGATGCAATTTGCAACAGAAGCAATTATTGAATTATGAAAGTGCATAAAAAAGGCATCAAATGATGTATTCACTTTCATCCTAGCTAAATTATAGTGCCACCTGCAAATTTACCAATTACACTAGGTAGACCTGTCAAGTAGGCAAATTTCTAAGACTTGGAAATCAGAAGAGGGTTAAAATAGACTAGAAGCTTGGCAATACCTTTCCAGAATATGTTTTTAGCCCTGAATTCATTACTGAGATTTTCATTTTCCTGGCCTAACCACTTCCCAAACTGTAGACTTACACAAACTTTTATCCTATAAGTAAATTTTGCCCTTCCATACCTTAATATTTTAGAAGGCCTATGAGTTTGATTAAATATCCTAGGCATACTGAAAAGTGTAGACTAGCTGGGATACCACCAGATGGCTAATTTGACAGTGTATATATATACAAATCTTTAAATTAGCCAACTGGCCAACCAGTATTTTAAGACTAGGAGTCCAGCTGGACATAAGGAAACATATTAAGAAAACAATTCTTACTCCACAATATGCAGAATAATCCTAGTTAACACATTTTGCAGGGGGATAGCCTTTATCTTCACTTCTTTCCTTGTTTTTCCAGTTTTTCTAAGAAATTCACAAATTTCTTAGGACCTATATATTCACAGAATATATATCCCCACTCCCCTAATGTGCAAATATATACCTAGAATTACATCCTCAATCTAAATATAACATCCATTTGCATCACCAAATGAACTTTATTACCATATTAGCCATAGGCCTATGGTGGATGTCCGGCATAATTTCACTGAATTTCTATGATATCTGTTAAGCATTTGTTTACCACATTTAAACAGAGTTTTAATAGTAAAGTTATAACTTTAACCTAAGAAATTCACGAATTTCTTAGGACCTAGCCTATATATTCACAGAATATATACCCCCACCCCCCTAATGTGCAAATATATACCTAGAATTGCATTCTCAATCTAAATATAACAACCATTTGCCTCACAAATGAACTTTATTACCATATTAGCCATATGGTGGATGTCCTAGGCTAGCCTATTGGCCCATAAGTAATGATTTATCTTAGGTCAAAAGCATTACGATTTATCAAAAATCTTCTAAGGCATAATTTCACTGAGTTTCTATGATATCTGTTAAGCATTTGTTTACACAACGGTTAAACAGTTTTAATAATAAAGTTATACCTTTTCACATTTTGTCTCATTTTTACTTTTTGAAAATAAACGCGAAATATTCTTTTTACGTCTACTTGACAGGAAAAGCGAAGTTACCGAAACGGAGCACAATCAATCACTTTTTTTCATGCGACAGGCAAGCTCCTCTATAGGTCCTATGTCAATTTTAAATTCTTGGCCAACCTGCTCCTGCTTGAGACTCTAGGCAGGCGTACCTTTCCAAAGACTAACACACAAGTACTTGTCCAATAAGAGAGTCATACCGACTCCCACCATTATACCCGTACCATTTAAACATTTTTGTCTCTCAATTACTTGGACTGTCTGTCTTGGATTTTTACTTACAATTAGCCATGTCTTGATGCCTATTGCAAAATACTTAATTATAAATTCAAGAGGCGCTTGAACTAGGCAAAACGGACTTCTTTATGTCACTGGTAACTAGATGACTACTATGTATTAACCCATTAACGTAATCTAGTTTTTTTCTGTATCCTTAGGTGCATTTTTGATCTCTGGTGGTGATTCAGTTCTTTGTTCGTCTTGTTGATGTTTTCGTTGGCCGGCAAACAGAGCAATGTGAGCATTTTTCTTTCCTGTTCTCTGGCGAAGAGCACAGATTACCAACTGGACATATTTTATGTCCAAAGGACATATTTTTATATACCGGGACATAATGACATAATAGAGCAAAAAACGGACACATTTTAGAAGTTTGGGACATAAAGTGGACATATTTTCCAAATTTATTACATAAAACAAATAGTTTCGTAAAAAAAATGTTACTCATCACCAAATGAGTGCTAAGATTTTAATCTATGTATGTTGTATGTTTTATGCAGTCTTTTTCGGGATTGCTTAATCTTTCCTGAAGCACACCTAGTAAATTTTTCATCTACAAATGATTTTATGCACCCTGATGATGAGGTGGCAACTTTTCCGTATACACTCACTTCCTACTTCTGAGATTCAGGCAAATACCTCAACCTACATGTATCAGGTATTGTCACTTATCACCTGGAAATGAGAAGAAACAAAATGGAAACTTTGAATTCTGGATAGTAGCGACCCGGCTCAATAGGAACTGAAACTTTAGAAAACAGATTTTGATATTAATAGATATATCAAAAGAATTAACCTATTGTGCTGATCCCAAATATATAAGTGTCATTGAGCTTAGTTATATCCATCAAAGACTACTATCCTCTGAAGATTTGCCTGATTTTCGAATAAAGAATAAAACATCGCCTAAAAGTCATAGAATCTTAATGATTAACGCAATTAGATTCAGCTTATCAAATAAACTTACAGTAGATTTTAAGCACCTATCTGAAAAAAGTGTTTTTTTTTATTTTTTTGCCAAAAGAAAGATTATGGATTCGTATTTATTTATGTTTTTTACAGGGATGATCGTATCGACCCAGGGGTCCTTGAATGTCAGGAGTGTCCTTTTTAAGTGACCAAAAATATTGGATGACATCTATGTCATCTTCCACGCCCCTTTTTTCTCAAAATCGTCCGATAAAAATTTTGAGATAGCTATTCTGCTCAGCGTAGTTGAAAGAGTGAATAACTATAAATTTAGATATAACACGACTCCCCACGGCCCCTGGGAAAAGGTCTAACTTATAAAATTTGCCCATTGTTTACGTATAGTATTTGCTATTGGGAAGTATGAATACATTTTTCGGATGAAGGGGGGGATTTTCTGTTTGGAGTATTTTCAAAGGGGAAAATTTGCCATGGCGAGGGAAGTTTCCAGGGGGTGATTGTTTCAGGGGAAAGTTTACACCATAGGAATTTGCCGGAATTCCTAAACGAAATTCTTCTTACAGGTTGCTTTCTTTTTGCCGACTCAATTTTACGCCTGAAGATGTTAAGGGTGTCTTCGGTAAATTTTCATCAGGATTGAATTGTCTTGAGGATATATCCGTGGGGACGAGGAATTTTTCCGTGTAGGTGGAGCTAGATTTCCAGGCATTATTTAAAAACTATCATAAATTTAAACCACTCCAGAAATTAGGAAGGGGTTGCCCCTTCTTCAACACCTCGTTGTTTACGCTAAAGTTTGAATTTTGTCCCAATTCTTTAAGAATGCTTCCAGAAATACAAAGTTGGTATATAGCTCCTACTTTTATAATATGGAAAAAGTTATGGAGCACTGTTTAGCGTACATGGTAGAACTTGTTAGCCAGAACAGAAGTAGAATTTGACCACCAAGACGAAACATTGAAAGTACTGTTTCTTTTGGATTCGAAATTGTCCTTGGTGGAGAGCACGACAGAAATGTGTCTGCTCAGGCGGTTTCCCAACTTGCTCGGGAAACCGAATTTCAGCAAGAGAAGACTAGAAGCGACCTTGGCGAACTTTGGAACTTCATTATTGAGAAAAGAACATGTTATTTGCATAACCACTGCAGAAATGAATCCGTCAGTTTTCTGGTCTACCTTAAGAGAAAGTAAAGATGCTAAGGCGGAAGAAAATTAAAAAGATTTTTGTGATTTTATGACGATGTTATAAGACATGCCCACTGTTTGGCAGCAGCTGAAAGACATTTTACGCTATTTGGTTTTATCAAGACCTATTTACGAAATGGTCTTCTAATGCAAATGACTAGTTATTTGATGCATGTGAAGCAACTAATTTGCTGTTCTGGAACGTCGCTGGAATTCTGGATTATACATTTCGAAAAGCGCAAGAGATACTCCGATTGGCAAAAACTAGCAAAGTGAGAGAGAATGTTGACCACACAATCTTCTCTCAAACCTCCTCACTGTTTATGCTGATAATTCAAAACTTGTTGGTAAAGCGGTCACAACCTCTGACCGGCAATCTATTCAACAGGAACTTAATATTCTTGGGACTTGGGCCGATACATGGCTCCTCTCGTTCAATACTGACAAGTGCCATTTAATCCACTTTGGTAATCATACAACACATCAGCAATACCATCTCCAAGGAAAAAGTCTTTTTGCTGTCTCTGAAGAAAGAGATATTGGAGTCATTGTTGATCGTCAAATAAAGTTCAGCACCCATGCAAAATTGGTATCGTCGTCTGCCCTCCTATCTATCGGAATGATCAAACGAACTATCTCTAGCAGACGCCCAAGTGTGCTTATGAAGCTCTACAAGGCAGTGATTCGCCCACGCCTAGAGGTTGGAATGTCCCTGGCGTCACCCTATTTCAAGAAGGGCAAATCAATTCTAGAAAGAGTTCAACGAAGGGCAGCCAAAATGGTCAAGGCAGCCTCAAAAAAATGCCATACAAAGAGCGTTTACATCACTTGAAGCTTCCTACTCTTGCATACCGGAGGAAACGTGGTGACATGATAATGACCCACAAAAAAATTATTTCCAAAAATATTCTCCCTCATCTCCTTACCCCCCCCCCCCCCTCCTCCATACAATTTGATTCAGAATTCAATGCTGTATCAAAATATAACAATCATTTCCTGCAGAAATTCCTTTCAAAGATTTAGAAAATTCACCACTGCTAGAACTCCATACATCCCCTAGATTCTATAATTCAAGGTTTTTCCACCTTCCATAATTATTGCTTTTGATCTCAGTTCTCTGGTGTACCAGAGAACTCAGAAGAGCGAAGAAAAATATTTTTTTGTCAAATCAGAGACCTGAAACTATGACAGAGATCGAAAAGGCACGTCGTATTTAAGAATCTAATAAATTTTAAGGATTGACAGCGTAGACGAATAAAGCCGTGTTTGTGTTTTAGTTTTGTCGACACAGATGAAAATTAACCAAGTAACTCTATAATAGCATCTTTTCCCTACGTGGATCTGTGTGTGCCAATTGTATATTTTTTTGGTGGTTATTCTATTGGTTTTTAGTTTTATCTTGTTTTTTTTATCGTGTTCTTCTTGTGTTTCTCTCGTGCTGAAGACGCCTTGTTTGGATACAGGCGAAATATCCGCGTTGTTTTGCATTTGTCTTTTCTTTTCTCTCCACTGGCCACAGTCTCGTTTGTTTGTTTTATTTTTTGATTTTTCTCTTTGTTGGTTTTTGTCATGGCTGGCCAGTTTGGCTTAAGATCTTTCATTCGTCAATTGTATGGGCAACAATTAGCCGCTTCTGTCAATTATTATTTGTCTTTAGTTAAAAAACATGCAAATTTGTTAAATCAACAAATTTTCTTATAAAATTGCAAGAAGGAATCAGTGATTCCGAAATCTTTTAAAATAAGTACCCATTTTGGAACTGAAAATGAAACAAAATTAAAAAAGAAATTAAGCCTAATGGCTTTAAATCACATAATTTATGAACAAAAACAGAGACATTTTCACCTGTCTAAAGACTTAAATTCTGTTGAAACCCTTTTAAGAAATAACCTTCCATCTGAAATTTTTATGCGAATTAAGGAAATGACCATTAGATCTTTTCGCCATGATTTTCATTTGTCCAAGGTTCGTTTGGTTGACAAGTTTAAAAAACTTTTGTTTGAGAAGTTCCAAGATTCAGATGTTTTTTATCCTCGTCATTGCCTGGGTCAAGCAATTAAGAATTTGTCTTCTAAACCTCTTAATATTCAACAGGAAGCCGTTTTGTCGAAGGGTTCTAAGTTCTGTTTTACAACACCAATCTCCTATTCAAAAATAATTTCAAAGGTGGATTCAGGAATTATGGCTTCTATAGATAAAGTGGATACTCCTCAAGAACTTAGAGCCGAGATCGTAAGAAAACTAAACACCTTTAATATGAGCTTAATTGGTAAAGACATTTCACAAAAAATCACATTAAAATACTTTCAGATTTGAAAAAGGATAAATTCATTACTATTACCAGAGCCGATAAGGGAAACACGATCGTTATTATGAACACTGAGGACTATAATAATCAAATGAAATCCATTATTTCTGACACTATTACATACAAAAAACTTGATTTTGATCCTACAGATAAATATATAAAATCAACAAGAAAGGCATTGGAGTCAATGAAAAATAATTTTCACATTACACTACAGTTTTATAACAAATATTATTCTAGGGGTTGTTCAGTACCCAAGATCTATGGTCTACCTAAGATTCATAAGACTGGATCCCCCCTCCGCCCCATTGTGTCAACTTTTCCGTCACCTGTTTCAAAATTAGGAAAATGGTTGTCGGTAGCATTGCGTCCACTTTCGGGAACACAAAAACCATATTTAAAAAATTCGACTGATCTTACTAATAAATTACGAAATTTCACGTTGGAGGATAGTTCAATTCTTTGCAGTTTCGATGTTATGTCCATGTATTCGAATTTTGATTTAAAAAGGTGCGAGGAAATTTTAAAAAGTAAATTAGAAAAACACTTTGATTTAATACAAGATGTGACTTTAGCCAGTTTGGATATTGAAGTCATTATGAGACTAATTATTCTAGTAAATGAATTTTCTTTTTATTTTGGTTTTAGAGGGGATTTTATAGACAAATTTTTGGGTTACCTATGGGGGCTTCTCTTTCTCCTTTATTGGTAAATCTTTTAATAGATGCCATTGAAACCTCCACTATATACAGTTTTAGAATCTCCCCTTGCTTCTGGGGTAGGTTCATGGATGATGTGGTGTGCGTTTGGAAACATGGATTGGACTCCTTAGATCTATTTTGTGAGCATTTAAATAGCTTTGATAATAATATTAAATTTACAGTTGAGTTTGAGGATAATAATAAATTACCTTTTCTGGATATTTTATTAATTAAAAGGGATATCCATTTACTTATCTCGATTTACAGAAAACCAACTCACAATGATAGGTATTTAAATTTTCGTTCTTGCCACCCTATGTCGGTGAAAAGGGGGGTTGTAATTTCACTATTGGATAGAGCCTTTAAAATTTGTTCCCAGGAATTTCTGGATTCGGAATTGTTATACTTGAGGGATATTTTTTTTTTGTAATAGTTACCCAATTAAGTTCATTGACAAAATAATTGAAAATAGACGGGTTAAACATGATATTAGGGTTATTGGGGTTTCTCAGTCTTTAGATTTACATGTATCAAAAAGTTTCATTTCATTACCATATGTACCTGGTTTGGGTGAGAAAGTTTCACGGGTTTTACGTAAATTTGGTATTGATACATGTTTCCAATCGTTAAGGCCAATGGGTAGTTTCTTTAGTTCTGGTAAGGATTTAACCCGGGGAAATTTAGTAAGTGGGGTGTATAAAATTCCGTGTTCTTGTGGGAAGTTTTATATTGGTAGGACTCACCAACAATTTGTTGAAAGGTTTATTGAACACCGAAATTCAATAAAAAAAAACCTAAAATTAAGCAAGCCTCCAGAAACTTTTGTTTCAGCTTTAGCAGAGCATATTTGGTTTCAACCAGATCATTTTGTAAAATTTGATGAAGCCTTAGCTATTTCAAATGATAAGGGTTACACTCAGTGGGCGAGGGAAGCCATAGAAATTAAAAAAACATAAATTTGCTAAGCTTTCGATAAATAGGGACACAGGTAATTTAAATATTGGCCAAATTTATGATAACCGTCTAAAGAGTGAATCAACAGTCAATAAGGGAGTTAAGATTTTAAATAATCACCAGGGGACTATTTTACCTGCTAGACCAAAACGATTTGCTTCAGTAATAGCTAACAAAAGGATTATTTCGCATCAGAATAATTAAAGTAATTTATATTTTTTTTATTTTTCCTCAGTTACTCTGGTGACCTCACTGAAGTAACTCTATATTAACATCTTTTCCCTACGTGGATCAGTTTGCGCCAATTGTACATGTTTTTTTGGTGGTTGTTTTATTGGTTTTTAGTTTTATCTAGTTTTTTTTATCCTGTTCTTCTTGTGTTTCTTTCGTGCTGAAGACGCCAAGTTTGGATACAGGCGAAATATCCGCGTTGTTTTGCATTTGTCTTTTCGTTTCTCTCCACTGGCCACAGTCTCGTTTGTTTGTTTTTTTTTTAGATTTTTCTCTTTGTTGGTTTTTGTCATGGCTGGCCAGTTCGGCTTAAGATCTTTCATTTAATTCAGGGATTTTATTTTTTAACCATTCTTTGTGCTTATACGGCACACGATATGGCTGTTTCGCTACAGGACTACCAGTCTTTAAAATTGAATGTTCATAAAATGGTATCAGTCCGATGTCATCTTCAGATGCAGAAAATACATCTTTAAAATTCCATAATAATTCGCATAATTTTTTCTTAAGTTCTAAGTCCGTAATATGATCCATATTAAATTTGTTTAAGAATTGCGATTTAGTTAGAGGGTATTTGTTAATTGAGGTTTTAATGCCATTTACTAGGTTTCTTTTGGAATTTTCCCATCTATCTAAATCATTCTCCGAGATACCTTGGATTTAAACTAAACACGTCCCCTTTTTTATTGTAATTGTATCATTTTCGTGGTTATTAGTTACCCAAATAAAACTTTCTCCCTTGTCGTAATATATAATCTGTTCCTCGCATAGCAGATTTTCAGGAATTTCATTTGACGGGATTGCAAACCATATTTCAGATTTACTATCCACTGGTTCAATCATCTGTGATATTTGAATTCTTTGCATTGTTTTGGGAGGGATCTTTGTTTTCCGTATCGCGAACCCGTACAATTTCTCTTCACTATTATTGTCTATTAGATTCATACTGGCGCTATGCTACGTCATTGCGGCATCTTGCAGCGTCACATTGGGTTTTACTATGTTTTTCCATAATTCCGCTATTTTATTGATTTCGTTTGACCTATACTGTCGCATATCTCCTATTTTTATTTTTGCAGATTCAATCCAATTATTATTTAAATTTACTTCATTTCTGCAATGTCTCTCAGAATAATTGAACAAATTTCTGATTATGCCATGTCCTCCTTGCGAGACATGAGGTTCAAAAGATTGCGACATTATACCGCCAGAAATTTTATTTACTGTTACGTTCTCTTCGTAACCTCTGTTATAATTTCTCAAGGTAGAAATTCCTTCCTCTACCTTAGCCGGGTAGACAAGCCTTTCGTTTGCCACGTCTAATAGTACTCTATTGGACCTTCAAAATTTGCGCCGATGATGGCTTCATACGGAAAGTTATCGCATATTATAAAACTTGTCGGAAAGATTCTATTATCCCTTTTTACGTCTAGGCGAATTGAACCTTCTGCATCCACTTGATGTCCTGTCACGCTAGTTAAATTGGGATTATTAAAATTTCTTTGTTGCCTAATATGCGGAGGCAACATATTAAAACACATGAGTTTATGATGTTCGCGGTAGCACCAGAGTCAATTAAAGGCTTAAAGTAAATATTTGCCACACAAAAATCATTAAATATAGGTAACTTATTATTACTATCACTACAAGACGGTACTACTATCAGTTTGGACCTATAAAACATTCTAGGCGCCCTCTGGGTCCAATTTATTCTTCTGAGGGGCCTAACGCGTTTCCCCGTGAATTTATTTCATACGTCGGTGTCTTTAATAGAGATTCAGACATGTGAGATTCCGTAGGCATATCTAATTGATTTACATTTGTCTGCCTTCGCCATTTATTATTACGATAGTTTAGATTTCTTGCACCAGTGCCGGGTGTTGGCGCTGACAGCAAATGCAATTGGCTTGAAAAATTTTCATTTCCTGTCGGCCGATTAACTATTTGCCGTCGGCTTGAAAAATTTGTATTTCCCGTCAGCCGATAATTAGTTTGTCTATTGGGGGGAGGGTTATACAAATTTGGTTGGTACGCGTTGTAAGGTACTGATTGGCGCAATTTTCCCTGGCTATAGCCTAATGCACCACTGGCGCTAAAATTTCTTCTGCCGAACAAATGGTTTCCGTAATTTGCGTTTTACAGACGGTGATCCTTGGTGTGCGATTGGGGACATTACGGCACTCTATCGCGATAGGCCCAGGTCGATTACAAATATAGCATCTTATTATTGTCGGGTTATTTTCATAACTAATTTGTTTGACGGGCTGAAAACGTACTGTTTTCTGCCTAGCGGGTTCTTGCGTTCTATTTCTTTGTGGCACTGGGGAGTTATCCCTTGAAAAAAAATTGGGAGACGCCTGATCGCCCTTGAAGGTCAGGCTTGCGTTTGATTCGCCTAGGCTATTTATTTTTATTTTACTATGATTTGCCACCATCGTATCGACTTCGATCAATCGCCCTATCTCCTGGACTGCAAGATCTAACGTCTGAACATTTTTGGATATTACCATTCTATATAGTTTTGGGGGTAGCCCTTGCAAAAATATATTTAGTATGACTTTTTCATACAGTTCTCCTGAACCTTTTCCGTATTTTGCTTCTACTGAAATCCGTATATTATCAAGATATTCTCTTACGTTTTGTGAATGGTCAAAGCATACCATTCCGTGTTTTAATTTATTTGTGGAACTAGTTTCGATAAATCTATCTTCAAATGCCGTTAACAATTTGACCACCGTATTTATTGGCAAGCTGGCGTCATCACCAATAGTATCTTCAATTTGCTTTAGGAAGGTTAAGGCCTGCCCTTTTAATCTTAATAGGAGCATGCCG
Organism: Artemia sp. Kazakhstan ARC1039; assembly: GCA_029168905.1. Classification (NCBI taxonomy): domain Eukaryota; kingdom Metazoa; phylum Arthropoda; class Branchiopoda; order Anostraca; family Artemiidae; genus Artemia; species Artemia sp. Kazakhstan ARC1039. The sequence goes on from JAQQPU010015929.1 coordinate 14,641, forward strand.
ACTAACGTTTCTAGCTCTGTTTTTGTTAATTCTACAAACTGGGCCAATTGGATATTAAATTCGTCGATATCTGTTTGTCCATCGTATTGCGGAATAGATTTTGCTATCTCTACATTCTTGTCGACCAACTTTTGCGCCATTAATAGTTCGCTTAATTCTTCTGACATTTTTTTGCTTTTGAATTAACTCAAAATAAATTTATTATTTCACTTAACCTATTTGGGGGAGGCTATTATCTCATATGAGCTATTTTAAAAGGGTTTCCTATTATAGCTTAGCGATTATAGGCCTAATTACTTTTTCTTATATGTCTGTATCTCTCTAATGATTAAATTTAAATTACAAAGTTTATAGGCTAACTAGTTCGCGTGTCTTCCTCCAAATTTCCGACCGTGCCATATGTAACGATAAAAAAGAAAGGGACTGAGGCAATTGTGGTAATAAAGATTGACCGCGTCAAATGTAATATTATGCTTTAAAGCTGTGAACTTACACCTTATTAGTTTTCCGATAGCGCCACTTATAGCGCTAAAGACTGTGCCATCGAGGCCTGCGCCATAGCAATAAGGAGCAAGGTTAATGGGTGACCGCGCCACTCTCAATCTTAGAGAGAAAATAAACTATGTAACTATATAAATGTAACCTCTTTTCCTTCAGCTATCTGGAAATCAGATTCCTTAGGAGCGTTACCGATGGAGGCATACGAACTAGTTACCTGCTGTGCGATTAGATACAGATATATAAATAAAACGAACACAAATAGAAAAGCAATAGTTTTATTGAGAATTACATTTAGGTGCACAACGGTGCATCACTTCAAATGACGACGATAGTGGCTGAGATAACAATAATGACCAAATCTCTACAATGACTGCGTCATAATGATAATTCTGACAGAACGAATGTCCAATAAGGGTTTGAATTGAAATGCCTGAATGCCAGTAATAATAATGACCATAATAATAATGACGCTTAAAACACTTTTCTTCACTATATATCCTATGTCCTGATCATGTGCAGTGAGAGCTGTTTCATGATTGGCCCAAGTCCTGTGGAGGGGGCCGCTACCTTGTAATTATGTTTACCAGCTCACTTCATTATGCTAACTCTCTATCCAATAATTTGTTTTAAATATTTCGATGATTTAAACATTCACACTGCTCTTATAACTTAAACTTCCTGAGAAACTTAGTATTTAGCATTTTTTTATTACCAAATATCTTAGCGAAATTCAAAACCGAATAGCGTCGTTGTTTGGCTGAGGCCAAAACGCAGTTTCTCTTTTTGCTGATTAAGAATTTAGACTCTTGGAAACGGGATTTGAACTTAATTAGGAAAAGTTTAATTTATGTCGGAATTATCTTTGGAAAGAAGGAATTTTACTTTTTGTATTTTAAACGTATCACATATTACTCACGGTACACGTTTCACTGGTTTCCTTTAGCATTTCCCTATACAGTATATAGCGTCGTGTACCAGATAATGCATAAGTACCCATACTTCTTCTAGTCCACATATTGTATACTCTCCCCCTCCCCCCTATTCCACCCTAAATTATTATTTTAGTAATGTTTGTTCTGTAATTTCTACGACTGAGCTTTTGAAACTTAAACCGGACAACTTTACTCGTAATTCCGAAATTAATTCTTTTTTTTTAGAATTTTATATACTAGCCTTAAGCTTAAAATATTATATTCTGTTGAGCCCCGGTTAATTTTCAAAAAAACTGAAACACAAGAACTTATGAATTTCACCTAAGAGTAGTCAACCCCTCAATTAGCACATCATTTTATTGATTCTTTCTTTGGAAGTCCTGTACTTACTCTTTCTTCATCACCTTGATTACATATTTTTGTGATGAAAAACTTACAAAAAATAGACAACAAATTAAATTTTAAACTGTGAATATTTCTCATTGCTTATGCTATATAACAAAAGAATGGAAACATACTATATTGAGTATTTTAAAATTATATAAATCAAGCGCCGCTTACTCCACATCAAAGTATAAACACATACAACAAGTACTGATAAAACCTATCCTCTCCACACAAAAAAAGTGACCCTTTGTCTGCGTCTCCGGAGACGATTCCATACCTATGTGGACCTGGCGCCTAAATTTTTCAAGTTCAGTAGGTGATTATACTTGTTCCGTAAAAGCTGTATTAAATTTAATTTATTGGCTCGGAGTGATTAAGTAGTACAACATTTCCTTTCTAGAGGCGCTGAGGTATGCGGGGTCACTTTTGGAGAGTTTTGTCAGTAGTTGTTCAGTATATGTTTATACTTTGCTCTATATTTGAAGAAAAGTGTCACCAAATCAAAACTTCATAAGCGCAGATTAAAATAAACTATTTTTGTTTGGTTTTACCAATGGTTTTATTGAAGAAATGATACAATTGGCCAACCCGAAAGAACTTACAATCTCAGTAACACATCCGATTTTAAAGAACCGACGTTGCGAGCCTTGACACAATTTGGGAATTATAGGCATACAAGTTCTCTTAGGTGATAATGTAAGTATAAGATACTTCTGATAAGTTTCTTGCTTAGATTAATTAAAAAAAACTTTTTCCATAAATAAAGTTTTTCAAAATAAAGAACTCCATTAAACCAAAAATGAGCATAAAATAAATGAAACCCAAAACGAACAGAAATTACAATAAAAAACCGAGTAAAACTCAAAACGAATAGAAAATAATATGGGTCGGGCTCAGAACCCCTATGCCTTCCCAAGGCAAGAGCATAATTTGCACTTTACTGAAAAAAATACAAATGGAATGTGCATTGTCAGTTTAATATGCATATACTGATATTTGCTAATCAAAATGTTAATATTATTTGATTTATTAAAGTTATAAAAGTAAAAACATTTATATTTTTTTCATTAAAGTGCAAATTATGTTCTGACCTTGGGAAGGCATAAGGGTTTTTGGCCCTAATCATGTTAATTTCTGTTTGTTTTGAGTTTGACTTGGTTATTTATTGTAATTTCTGTTCGTTCTGGGTTTCATTTATTTATCGATGCTGATTTTTGGTAGTTTCGCAGTTGGTAGATTATTTAATTTTATTTTTGCTCATTTTTGGTTTAATGGAGTTCTTAACTTTTCTTTGAAAAACTTATTTTGTGGAAAAAGTTTTTTTAATTAATCTAAGTACAAGAGAGTTGTTCCTCCTTATTTGATTCCGTGGTCTCCCATTGCCTTTCCTGTGCTCCTTAAGACAAAGTCTATCAAAATGATCCATATAAAGGGGGATAGAACACAACCCGGGTTAATTCCGGATTCACTACTAAACCAGCTGCTAACCCCATTTCTTACCTTAACCGTAGCAATGTCATTCTCGTACATAGCACTAATCACTTTAATGTTTTTGTCTTGTATACCATACAAGGATAAGACCTTCGCTAAAACTCTCCTATCAATGGAATTGAACACTTGCTCATAATCTATAAAACTGAGGACAAAAGGTGTTCGACAACTGAGACACTTCTCAAGTATTAACCTAAGAGTGGGAATTGGATCGACACATCCTCTAACTTTTCTAAAATCGCACTGTTCTTCTCTTAAAAGTTTGTCTACAGCATCTCTCAGTCTAAAAAGTATCATCATACTAAGTAATTTGCTATCTACAGAGACCAGACTAATGCCTCGGTAATTACCACACTCACTCTTATCACCTTTCTTTTACAGTTGTTTAATTAAGGTTTTTCTAAAATCACTAGGTACTGCCTCTTCTCCAAAAAATCATATTCATAATCGTGAGTAACTTATTTCTAACCTCAGAGCCACCATATTTAAAAAACTCATTTACCCTACTATCAGCATCTGGAGCCTTGTTATCTTTCAATCCTTTTAGTACTATCGCTAATTCATCCTCACAATTTGTTCAATATGTTTCAAGTTTGCAAAATATTAACTTCATGTACCCCCATGGTCCCGCGATTGAGCATTAACTCGTAATTATAAAATAGCGGACCAAGCAATAGCTCTATCAAAACGTATTTCGAAACACAATCGCAATATCCGTTTTCATCCATGGTATTCCCTTCTTATAGAGTGATATTTAAAGCTGTATGTTTGTAAAAGTTGTTCAGTTTTCTTATAGATGTTCTTTATTAATTGTTCTGATAATTGGGACTGTTTTTTTCTTTCTCTTATTCTTTTTTTTCGTTTTTTTTATGCACTCCGTCACTATATACTTTTGTATCAAATGACGGATTAGAAATAAACAGATAAATAATAAAAATATATTTCTCCATATCCAAGGTATCACAAACTTTTTCATTCTCTTCTATATCTTTTTCTACAATTTCATCTCAATTTATCATATTCTCAAAATGTTCTGCCCCTGTCTTTTTAACTCTTTCCTTAATGGCCGAATGAATTAGTAAATATATACGGGATTCCATAATTGCCATACGACAAGGTGCACTAGCCAATTCTTTTTTATATGCTTTTCCAAAATAATTAAATACGGCCGAAGGAACTAGTAAATTAAATACGGGATTCCGTAATTGCCGTACGACAAGATGCACTGGCCAATTCTTTTTCATATGCTTTTCCAACTGTAATAATAAATTCAATCGCAAACGCCCCCCCCCCCACCTCCAGATGGTATCATATATAGCCTTGGGAATATAAAATTATTACAAGAAAACAATAAAATTCTTTGGGATAACATGCAGAGTTATTATGTTTTCGTCCATTAATATCCATTTTTTTAGATGATTCCAAAAATTATTATTGTAAATTATTCACTCAAAATCATATGGAGATCAATTAGAGACTCAGACGCTTACCGGCTTAATATAGGAGTTATGACATGTGACTATTTTAAGTAATAGAAAAATACATTTTTATATTTAAATATAAAATTACAATCATAATATAAACATACATATATTTAAAAAAATATTTTTAAGACCATAAAGGGGGGAGGTGCGCTTGCTGGTAAATTAATTATTATACGAATCACACAAAAATCACATAGACCAGAAGATTGTAGTGTTTTATAATTTTTATATTGATTGCTTATTGTATCATATATATGTTTTTTATGTTTATATAATATTGTACTGCATTTTTTATTTTTTTATTTAATATACATTTATTATATTTAATTAATTATTTTAATTCATGTTTATTAAGAATTTGCTTGCTAGGCTCCTCTGAATCAATCTTGGGAATTTGTCACCTTCATTGACTAATTCTATCAATTTTAATAAATAGAATGGTTTTATTGAATAAAGTATATTTTGTTAAATAGAATAAGAATAGTTCTTTACTTTAGAATCCTAATTACGTTTCACACTGTAATTTTGAACCCGGCTTGCTGAGCACATTCGGCCAGAAGGTAGCCAAGAGGAGGGTAGGGGTCATCTTTGCTCCTCCTCAAACCCAATATCTTTGGGAAGGGACTGCTCGGGAACCCTTCTCTGAAATTCAAAATTTTCTTGAGTTTCGGGGTATTTCTTTTTCAGGTTATATGGTATTTATTTATTTGTTCCCCCAAATAATGGATTTGTTCATATTATCCCTCTCTTCCCCCCTTCCCCTCTGAAGAACAAAAATTATGTGTATATGCGGGATTTTGGGCTCAGTGGTGAATCTATTTTGTAACTACTCGGGTATAGGGATCTTTTTGACAATTTCATTTAGGAAATTGGGAAGGATTTTTATTTATTAAAAATTAATTTGTTTTTATTTCTAGGAGGAAGGCTGGCTGATGGGCATAAAGGAAAGCACTGCACAAAAAGAACTATTCCCTGCAAACAATACCCGACCAATATAAAATTAAACATATGCCTTTATTCGCCCATCATTATTCAAATATATACAAACGTGCCAACACTGCTGAATAACCCCTTGCCTGCTTTAAGTAAATTTTGGTGCAAAATTGTTTTGATCAATCCATACTTTTATCTGTGTGTCCATGGC
>JAQQPU010015930.1:0-11216 GCA_029168905.1 Artemia sp. Kazakhstan ARC1039
AAACCTTAATAAGATAATTAAAAGGAACCAAGAAACCTAAATCTATAAATTTTGAGCTTTTTTTAAAATAGGAAATAACACAGGCCTTCAAGACCAGGGCAGCGTTTTGACCAAATCGAAATGCCACTAATTCTCTTTTGTTTTTTTAGCTTGACAAATTTTTTTTCCTTAAGACCTCGGAGTACCATAATATAGGCATCAAATAGCGCCACTTAGAGCGGTCTCCAAGAGTACTTTCTTTGTGACGGAATACGCACAACATAGTTAGATTTTAGAAGAGCATCAAGGAAAAGAGGAGAGCAACATAATCTATATGCTCCACATATGTTCTGTTAGAAAATATGTTCTAGTTTCTCCTACTCCTTTTTGGAAAAATGCACTTGGACCCTTGTTCCGACAAATTCAGTCAATATTACCTTATGTGCATTATTTTACCACATTGGCGTAAGAGAGAACCCCCCCCCCCCTCCCCCCATTTGGATTCTGCGGACACTTAGACAATTTTCAGTAGCTGAAAAACACGTAGTCTGACAGTTCAGAAGCAGCACTTTTTCAACAAATTAAAAAGAAAACGTTTGCGTAAGTCAATAGAACAGCAAACAACTTACGACAAAACCTCTTGAATTTCTTCCAATGTGCAAATATCTTCCCTCAGAGTTGCTTCAAGAAATATCTAAAATAACAAGGTTAAAGATGAGATTTAGTCACAAAAATAAAACTAAAAATTGTAATTTTAAAAGTGAAAATTTAGCTGAAAGAGAATAGGATGCAAAAGTGCCATTGACTTATGAGACGAACATAATACGGAGAGGGTCAAGACCACTTTTCGAAGACACCGGCATCCATAGAGTATATGTGTTTTATTACTAATGTGAAGCAACAGGACGATTTCCTGTAGTTAAGGAAATTCTGTAAAACAGTCTGGTTACGGAGTGTCTGTAAAACGGTCAGTTTACGGAAGTGTGGATAAATCTTAGCATAAAAATTAAAAAGACCTAGAAGCTCATGTGGCACATCCAGCAGCAAATTCTATGGAAGTAATCTAAACAGAGTTGAACCCTCCCCACTAAAGACACAAATTTACTCAAGCTTGTACTCCCCACAACATTTAATTGCCATCTGAATAGCCATTTCATTGAGTGTGAATTACAAGGGCGTAGTCGTACCCTCAGAGAGATCACATCAGGTACTAAAACGAGAAATGATAAAAATAGTTCTTGGCCAAGTTTGGATACAATCCACCATCCTGCCAATAATTCCGCTGATACCATCATTTGAAGTGCCTACCCCCCCCCCCCCCCCCCAAAAAAAAGGTAGGATCACGAGCGGAGTCTAAAAATGTACACCCATGTGCATGGCTCTACATTCCGCTAAACGTCTCAATTTGTTAGATATACTGAATATAAAAATTTAGGTACCCACTTCCTCTCCTCCAGGGGTTGGATCGCAACCAGACCGCCAAAAGCTATACTTAGGAGAGTAACTGTAATTTCCCTCAATTTTTGACTGACACCATGGACGCCTTAGAGAAAATATTATGACAAAAATCTAGGGAGCCACAGCAAAATAATCGGATTGCATCCGGACACTCAAAAGTACAACTAGGCACTAGCTCTGATTTATCATCAGGTTTATCAAGTGTTCGTTTTACTATCTTCATATTTTTCCTTTATATTTTTAATATTCTTAATATTTTCAGTCTTTATATTTATTAGACGAGAGCGCAAATTCGGCCGTATGAATTTTTAATTCAACTCTATTTGACCTTAAGTCCACGTTTGTTCTCTTACTTTTAGAGGATATTTATCTTTAACAACTATTTTTTCTGAGACTGACCTTTTATGCTTAGTGCGGTAAGTTTTTACATATACTATAGTTTTTATTTCTATTTTTATTCGTATCGGTTTTAGACGATTGTCTTTTTTTAGTTTAAATTTTGTGTACATTTTTTTTTTTTTACATTTTATATTTTTCATTGCGTTTTCTGCCCTGTTAATCTATAATAATGTAATTGAGTATAAAGTGCCCTGTTAATCTATAATAATACGAGAGAGCTCATCCATTTTTGGTTATTTTTAACTGAAGAAAACACAAGTTCGACAATTTTTGCTTAAAAATATCATCTTAAATTTTTTTTAAGTCTAGGAAAAAAAAAACTTAAAACAAGCATTACTTGTGTTATTTATGTTATAAATAACCAAAACTGCTTTTGTTTTTCTTATAAAATATAATTTCCTATAAAATATAAAATCAAATTTCTTATAAAATCAGTCTTATAAAAAACTAAATAAATAAAGTATTAACCTTGTTAATAGGCTGGAGAACGACGAAACTCACGACATCTTTTTTACACAAAAAAAGCAAATCCTCGAAGAAATCCTCCAAGAAGTCCTCGAAGACTTTTGGTTATTCTCACCATGTTGGGCTTTTATGTATTCTCTTATCCTTTTGTGGACTATTTGGTTAAACCATTCAAGGAGTAAGGTATTTTGTGCAGCCTAAGGGTATGTCTAAGGCGCCTATGCTGCTATTTCATATACACATATTGAGTGGATTCGAATCACTACGTTAACAAATTGATGGAATAAGTATTTCTGATTTGTCAGAAACCCTAGGTTCTTATGGGAAGAAATTACTGCTATTAATATTCACACAGCATATTTACGCTATACAATTTTTATTCAACCCGCCTCTTTCATATGTGATTTTATGTTTTAGAAAATAGCATGCCCGGTTGCCCAGTTAAAGTCAAAGTTTTAGAACTAAAATTGCTAAATTCGACCAATGAATTGGCTTAACAAGCGAATCTTGTTAAGCCAATGAACATACGAAAACAGTGCTGTTAGCTAAGGATAATAAGGACTGAATTTGGCTAATCAGGTTGAAAAAAGTTTTCCCACAGGATAATAATAAAGCAAACCAACACACCTTTTTTACCCAAATAAAAAGCAAAAAAGTCAATAAGGATAAGATATGCGATCTCATCATGTGCTAATATTTACAATAGCATGTGGATTTCTAGTTTTTTTATTAAATACCGACGAATTAGCGGTTGCAGTTTTTATGTTCTTATTATGTACATAAAAATAATATAAAGAACATAATTCTATACACCAGTAATTTGCAGTTATTTCCAAGGCCGTACCCATGATTTTTTCTGGGAGGGGGTTTTACTCAAAGATTTTTTTTTTTTGGGGGGGGGGGGTTAACAAAAAAACCCGCAAAACACGCACACAAAATTTGTTTATATCCGTTTTTGTTACGTTTTTAAGAGTCAAACAAACATTTCGGGGGGGGGGGGTTGAAACCCCCATAACCTCCCCCTCTGGGTACGGCCTTGGTTATTCCATCTATTCGTTTATTTCTGTTTTGTCGACGATTGTCACACCTGCTCCGCAATGGTCCCCAGTACTCCCATTTACCTTGTACTTAACGTTTTAATGTATTTATTTTTGACTCGCAAGAAGACCAAAAAAGTGCAACACACTGTTAAACGATAGCAAAATAGAAAAAAGAACACAATAAAAGAAAAATACGACAATAGAACATAAACATCCAGCAACAACTACAACAAAAATAGAATGCTGAAAATTATCGAAACAGAAAAACCGAAATATGAGCTCATCTGAATTAAGCATATGGGCCGATATTTTCTTCTGTAATATCCAAAACTCAAAACGGCGTCTCTAACACGAAACCCATTTATAATTTAATATCGGCCCAAAATAACAAGTTGCTGCTAACCAACTAATAACTTGGTGGCAAACAATAATAAAGAGTTGGTGGCAAGCAATCCACCAAAGCTTATGAGCCTGAGAATGTTTGCCTAATCTTACAAAAAGGGGTAAAACACCCTCAAAAATGATCTTGAGATCTTGATAAAAATTCACCATCAAATTCAGCATATCAGAAAACCCTGGAGCTAATTTTTCAAACCTCTATCTACAAAACTTTACTGTGACAAGTGTATGACTTTCTCCTATGTTGAATAAAATAAATAAATAGATAAAACACCAAAATCCGTATTTTTCAGAAGCAACGTATCTACCTTCCACGTATTTCATTTCCTGAACACTTGGGAATATTTTCCAGAAATTAGTTTTTTAACCCTATTTTCGGTATGTCCTTATACCACAACAAATTTATTTTATATATAGGGTCTTCGCTTAATATATATAGGGTCTTCGCCTCATCGCTTAAAGACTTATGGTTGTAAGTTTCAAACTGATAAGGACAAAATATTTGGGGCCAAGTAAACTTTCGGCTGAAAGTCCTTGGGTCAAATGGATAAAATTTCAGACACACACGAAATAAACAAATAAAAAAAAAGAAGCGCTGATTTGCCTTAAAATTGATCCAAAAAAGGGCCAACGATTTCTATCGTTTTTCAACAGATCAGTAGCTAAAACCGTGCGTATCTGGAACGAGTGGATCCTAATATGCAAGGAAAACTTTGGTTTGGGGGCAAGTACATATAAGGCTCAAAACTAATTGTCTCGACAGGCTTGAAACTTTCGAGGTTCGTTGCCTGGGCTACGAAACTTGAGAGACTTTCAAGTTTCTGTTAGGACGGGGAAAAGTGTGAGAAGGCGCACATATGGATAAAAAAAAAACAACTCGTGCTTGATTAGTATGGAAGTTACCGCCATAGCCGGCCAAGGGGAACGTCAGGTCCACTGGTGCCCAAAAATGAGGAATATATTTTTTTTATTATTACATGTCTGGAAAACCACATAAAGGTAATTCCTTGCTGGCTTTAGATTTACATGTAGGAAAGACCAAGGGAAATAAATAAAAAGGTGGTTTGGATTTGTGACATCGGAAAGAGGCGCCGTATTTTTCGACGTCAAACGTTTTGAAAGACAATTGGTAAACAAATCACTTGGAATCAGTAACTGGCTACATTTGTTGTATTCAAAATGCATTCAGCCAAACTTTGGCGTAATGAGTGGCGTTGGGGGGGAGGGAGGACCAACCCTCCATTTGTGTTTTTTTTATTCAATTAATAAAGTGACTTGGTAGACGCATAAGCATTTGCAATATCTGAGCTAGAAACTAATTTACGATTTTTTTTTATTACCGCCACCTCTTATTTCAGTGGCACCAACATCAACTTTATTTATGTACCACCTAATACACAGAAAATTTTAAGTAGGTACCTTATCAGTTAATTCTAAAATTTAAGCAGTTAAGAGCTAAACAAATTTAATTTGGGGACATTCTGCAACCAATTACCACTATCAAACATCTGTCCCATCGTTTTTGGGGGTGCTCTTTCGTCATTTGGCACCCCTTCCCCGGTAGAATAAATTCAACAAAAATACTTTTCAATCAATCCAAAATCTTTCTATGATCAAGGGTGCAGCTTGGGTTTTGAGTTTATGGGGTATATAATGAATGTGCCGACAAAATCATCCAGTTTGCCCACATTTTGGAATTTTGGGAGGGGGAGTCCCCCCTCCCCCCTTAACTGATTTCCTGTCTATGATATATAATATATATAGCCCTACTATCTTTATAAACGAGCAATAATTGTATACATATTTGTGTATTTTTTCTCAAAAACGACTCCATATTTTTTCGGGAAAATCTGTATCTTGGGTACTCTCGCATAAACAAAACGATCTAGATAGGTCAGAAGTCTGAGAAAATTCATTAAGAGCCTTAATTTTGGTTTTCGCAAATGACGTCATGTACAATGTTAGTACAGCATATAAGTATTTCTTATGACATCATATAAGCTTTCTTATAAATAAGCATAGCATAAATAAGATTGTTGAGTTTCCAACGAATCAGTTATTTATATAATATAATGTCTGTTGGAAGGCCTAAAAACCAAAATTTGTAGTTGCAGTTAATATAAGAGAAAAGACACGGGTAGTTAGAAGATATGTGAAAACGACAATTAGAGCGTGTCAACAATGAAAATAAAGAGCAAAGAAACACGCGGTTGGAAGACATGCGACACCGAGCAAGTGAGCGAGACAAGGATGAAAATGAAGAGCATAGACCCACGCGGTTAGAAGAAAAGCGGCGGCGTGTTAAAAATGAAAATGAAGAGCAAAGACACACGCGGTTAGAAGATATGCGACACCGAGCATAAGAGGGAGTCAAAAAGGAAAATCAAGAGCAAATACACACGCGGTTAGAAGAACAGTTGCGGTGTGTTTAAAATGAAAATGAAGAACAAAGACATACGCGGTTAGAAGACATGCGACACCGAGCATGTGAGCAAATCAAAAATGAAAATTAAGAGCAAAGACAAACGCGGTTAGAAGACATGCGAAACCAAACATGTGAGCGAGTCAATGAAAATCAACCTGGACAACGAGAATCAAACATGTCAAAATTGAAAATGATAGCGATGACGATTGGGTTTGGGATTTTGACACGGATAAATGCCTACCATATCTGTGTTAAAAGGTTCGGCGATATGTATTTCATAATGACGAAACACAAGCCGAGGTAAAACGAACCAAACAAATTGAAAATGATAGCAATGATGATTGGGTTTTGGATTTTGACATGGATAAGAACATGAATGCCTGCCATATATTTGAAAATCAAAAACCTAGAGTAGATAAATCGTTGGGAGAAAAAGAAATCTGCGTCCCACTACCTGAACAATTAAAAGAAACAAAGGTTCGGCGATATGTCTTTCATAATGACAAAAGACAAGCAGAGGCAAAAGAAGGAGTTTGTGTCCCACCACCTGAACAATTAAAAGAAACAAAAGGTAGTCATCAATGCCTATCATGACTTTGGAAATCAAAACCTGGACTACATAAATCTTTGAAAGAAAAAGGAGTTTTTGTCCCCCAACCTGAACAATTAAAAGAAACAAAGGTTCGGCGATATGTCTATCATAAAGACAAAAAACAAATGAGGCAAAAGAAGGAATTTTTGTCCCATCACCTGAACAATTAAAAGAAACAAAGGTTCGGGGATATATCTTTCACAATGACAAAAGACAAGCCAATGTAAAAGTTAAAGATCCAATAAAAAACAACATAATTTTACAAAGGCACTACTTCTAATTTAAGGTCCATTTGGACGTCATGACACCAACAAAAGGTTCAAATTGTCTGCATTTAGAATACAAGCGACAGTAAGAATCGATATATAGAAGCCTGCCGCGTGCTGGGGCCCGGTGGGTTCACCACCGGGCTCCCGGTACTATATATATAAGTGTGTTAGTTCTGTTTCATGTATGACCAAACATTCAAGTTTTGCTCCCCACTTGGTAGTTTTTAGTGTCCTATGTTTAGTTATTGCACAATGAAAATATTCATCCATTCATTTATAAAAAAAAGCCCCTAGACAAGCAAAAAAAAAAAAAAAAAAAAAAAAAAAAAAAAAAAAAAAAAAAAAAAAAAAAAAAAATACAGTTATGTCCCGAACCTGTTAATCTCACATCTAGAAAAGAGTTGAATAATTCACTGTCTTTTTTAAGCTTTACCTAATATCATGCTTTTTCTTCTCATTTACTCCTGGAAAAAAAATATTTATTTGACTAGAAAACAAATATCATGGGTTACATCGACGGCCTTTGAAAGTGGAAAACTTATTGATTTTTAAGCCTGACGAAAAAACTCAAAGAGTATTTTTCACAGGAAACGGGCAGGGGATTTCAAGGCCCATTCTCCCCAAATTTGGGGCCCAAAACTTTTTCGACTGGTTTGAAACTTTCAGGAGTTGTTGCCTGGACTGAGGGGCCTAATAATTAATTGGGAGGGAGAAGGATATGAGGAGGCCCTGCGACAGTCTATGGAACTATTTAGAGTCTTTAACAGAAGTAGGATAGTGCTTAACCATATTTGCCTGCCGTGGCTTTGCTCGGGTTTTCTAATCCGGTTTCGCTGACATTTGGAATTTATTTAATAAAAATTTTTATTTAATAAAAATTACTAAGAAGTATTTTAAATTACATAGAAGTATTAGGTGCACCATTTTGTCTTTGGGTACAATGATAATGAAAAAAATAATTTAAAGAATATTTGCTTACCAAAGATAAATCTACGCTAAACTTTTTCTTTGTGTCTCTTGAACGTGACTCTCTAATAATTGCGTTAGGCGAAGGTAAGAATAAATTTCCAGCTTGTTTCCAGTTCTGTCGTAAGACTGCACGCTTAATAACTACATAATTGATTTGATTCATAGTTTGATATGTAGGCTGGCTGAACGTATATATCCGATCACCTACAAAACATTACTTGATAAATATTTATTAATTAAATTCTTAATTAGATAATTTCTTAGACCACACTGCTTTTCCATTTAAAATTTAAGAGAGAAAAACAGGTTCAATTAATCAAGCAGTGAACAAAACGGACTAAAAACGTACTAAAAACAAAACACAACAAAAAACATTGATTAATAAAAATTTCCGAATATTTCAACTCCATATCCGAGAGCCTTTATCAACGGGGTAAAAAAGGGAGAAAACAAAAATAATTTAAATCATTAAAAGCAGCAAGAAAGAGAGAGAGAGAGAAAAAAAGACAAACAAATAAATAAAACTCACATTCCAAACAATTCCAGAACTACAAAAACTGTAATTGTCTGCCTAATCACCGACAAACGGATGTCACTAGTACAACAGATATTTCCACTCTTTAAAGTCAGATTGGCAAATGAAATATTCCAAACAATTCCAGAACTGCAAAACTGTAATTGTCTACCTAATCATCGACATGCGTAATGGGAACTTCCTGAGAGGGTGTAAAGAGAGAAGCTTTGAATATATTGGGATGGAAGAGGAGCGTGCGTAGCTGTGTCGGCCTCAGGTGGCTTGGTGCTGCAGTGAGTTGTTAGTAGTGGTAGTAATTAGAGGGAAGAAAAAGAGTGTCACCATACTTGACTTGCACATTCTTCGTTTTAACAAATAATATATTTCGGCAGATATTAGATATTAACATTACCAGGTACTAGCGTGGTTTTAACAGCTTAACTAAACCTACTTACGTAAGAGTCTCTGCGTTTCTTTTTGAGTAAAGGGGGGGGGGGGGGTTGAGTGGACAATTTCTTAGACCAAACTGATTTTCAACTTATAAATTATATAAAACTATTGAATAACAGGTAAAAAAACATTGATTTTTGAAAGAAAAAAATAAAAACTTTTTGCAGAAGGCCTTTGCGTATTTGCTGTTATATAGTTTAAAATAATTTTATGGCCTGTTGATTAGCGGTTATTATTTTTATTTATTTTTTTTTACTCTTCGTATTCGGAGGAAATAAAAAGTTTGAATTGAATTGAACAATAAGCCTGAATATTTCGGCTTCACATCCAGAAGCCTTGATTAACGGCAAAAAAGGGAAGAGAAAAAATAAAACCTAGTTTGAACAAAATCATTGCGCCATAAGAGTGAAACCATAGCTTGTATTCATTGAGGACCCCTTGTCTCTGTCTGCATGCCCTGTACGTCCAAGCCAACCAGAGAAAACAAAACTTTGTGTCCTAGTTTCAGGTTCCACGCATAGATTCAACCAATCTTCGAAATATTTTTCTTTTCTTTGAGGTCTACCTGGCCCTTTCCACCTGCCCTGAAGTTACAGTTTCACCGAAAAAAATATTATAGAGTTTTTTTTTTGGCATAACAAACCTATTTCTGCAAAATTAGTTTCGAATTTGATTTCTACATAGGGATGTACCTAACCAAGAAACATATGAATGCCATTTTCAAGCCGATTAGTGGGACAAAGTTTAAGGCCCCTTTTTGTGCATACCGAGTCTTCCAAGTCTCTTGGTTTTGATCGATCAAGGACTACCTGGGTACAAAAATTTTACAAGTCCTAGTTGATCTAAAAAAAGTTTCGGTATATTTTCGGGCAAAATAATTTGTTTTCAAGTTTTTTTTGTGCATTTGTACAATAAAAACTTTTCAAGTTTCTGTGCCTTGATCCAACAGCTTATAGATATAAGTTTTAGGCTTTTAAGAAATAATGGCTGGTTCTTTTCTCGATGAACCACTGTTTAAGAGATAGAAATGTCTTGTCATTCAATCCTTCCAGTCGTTCTCGAGATATCGCAGATATGCTATTTAGATAGTCTGGGTATATACTTTAATACCCCGTGCCAGAACACATTATCTACGGGTGAATACGAGTTCCAAAACTTCTAGTCGCACATAGTACTCACATTCATATTCATTTGCCCCCCACACCCCTCACTCTAAAACCAAATATGTAGTCATCTCTTCTCATTCCCCTTGCAACACTCCAAAGGTTCCAGCTCAATGACTATTAATCGTCCTCAAGATTTCGTAGCTGTTTCGTATTGACATTCTGGATATATGTTTCCTTTTGATTTACCTTTGTACCTCGCTTCAAGTCAAAATCCAAGTTCTACTTGGCCCCCCCCCCCCAACATCCCCAGAAAATTTGAAATCAAAGCTGCGACGAAAATACAAACTTAATGCTCAAATATGTTTATATTATGAGATAATGCAGATATGCTATTGTGATAACCTTTGGTTATCACAATAGGGAGCTCATAGTGGCAAAAGTCTCTAACAGATTGGAGACTAAAATCCTTAGACTCCTCTTCTCTGTCTCTTCTCCGTAGGTCTACTAGGTTTTAGGTCCACTTGCCTCCCTCAACAGTCCCTGAGAATTTCAACTTAGCCCTCAAAACGGACTCTCTGAAAGTTTCAACTTGATACCTCAAGCTGTTGACAAGATTCTCTGCCTTAAATTACAGAGGAGAAAAATGTCAGAAATTAAAAATTCAGGATTACCGTAGGCATCAAATTAAATACCTTAAACCTTAAATACCTTAGCTCTAATGGGTATCTAATTTTTCGCAAATTTTGTACATTTTCGCTAGAATTGAAGTCGCCAGCAAAACCTGGAATCAATCAGAATAAAGGTGGTTGATAAATTACTCACACAAAATAAAATAAAAATCTTTATTACAATCAAAAAATGAAAAGAATAAAAAAAAAAGTTGTACCGTTAGGTTTTAACATGATTAAGAAAATCTATATTTTGGTCTCTGTCAGATTGCCTTAGTTTTTTCGCTTAGACTTCTAATACTTGTTAATATACTTTTCAAATATCTTTCAATCAGAAGTTTTTCAGATGTTTCACCAAAAACTTAAAGCTTGGAAAAATTACAACTTTAGTTTCACAAAAAATTCTCTGGCATTATTGGTGACATAAATTATAAATTAACGAAAGGAGATATTTTAAACTTTATATAAATTAAAAAATTATAT
>JAQQPU010015931.1:0-20575 GCA_029168905.1 Artemia sp. Kazakhstan ARC1039
AAAACTGTTCAATAAGATTGATTCAACATCCTGCACTTGGAATAGAAATATATCAAATACATTATTACGTGATTATTCAGATATGTCAATCTATCGATAATTCTATAGCAGTTGATAACAGAAGAAATTGGGTCTTGTTGCAAATTAGGGATTTAAAAAGTACGATAAGTCAGTCTCCAGCCAAAAAAAACATTGGCTACAGAAAGACTCGGCGTTTAAGAGGGTAGAAAATTTAAATCCTTCTGCGGCTTAAAAGTCCTTGTCTTCCATATTCTGAGAAAACTGTTTAATTTTTGTTCCGAAAAACATATATCCTCACTATCCAATGGTTTTCTGTGCGGCTTATTCCTTTCTTCTCAGAGTTATTCAAGTGAAAAACTAAGAGAAAGGCTCACAGGCATGGCAGGGTGAATATGAGCATGCACATTCGCTCCTCCAAACGTTCTTTAAGTCTCTAAGATTCTGACCAAGCCAAACAACTTTGCCTCAGTGCCAACGAAATTCTTGATTAATTCCTGTCCCCTCAGGAAAAACTAACCAGCCCTCTTGGAGAGTTACAAACGCTCCCTCAGTCTCAGCTCAGGAGAAGAGGCTGGTGACCATTTTTTTTTTTTTACTCATTCCAAGCAAAATCTTTCGACGTATCCACTTTCACGAAGTTTCTTGCATAGAATGACTCTATATCATAAAACGATTAAAGATCCCCCCCCCATTTGCTGATAAAAATTCTTCCAATTCTGGGGTCTAAAAATGTGAAATGTCAGATCACACACAGTCTCTTCAAAATCACACATTTTCCACATTAAAAAAAATAATTTTGTGCTCGATTCACGCGGCCTGAATCCTAGAACCTAATCGAGAAAGATATCCCCTTCCCTAGAATTTGAGTTTTTATTTGACTCCTTTCATATTATCCCACATTCTTCTAATAGCTATAACAACACTTAGCTTTTTAAATGTTTTCCCCCATACCCGTACGCAGGGGAAAGGCCTCCACCCCCTCATAAATCATAATTTTTTCAAATTTCCTCGTACTTATTATTAATTATCAAATAATCTTTTCCTTAATATTGGGCCCACTCGAAAACAATTCTTACACCTGTGCCTGATTTTCCCTTCAAATTATTTTCTCTGTTGCGAACCTGGCTAGTTAAACCGCACTTCGACAAAACAATTAATCAATGAACATAACTAAGTCAAAATTTATTATAACACTTAAAAAAATTAAAATTTGGCAATATGATTTAAAAAAATGAGACTGATGGATACTGGAGCAGCTACTCCTAAAATGTTCCATTTCTTTAAGCAGTATGGAGTTTCCGGGACGTATGGTGGTGTTTAATTGTGACAATTAAGACAGACAACTTGAAACAGGATGTACAGCGTTTAATTTCTTTTTCATTTGATTTTGCCAATTGGCCTGTCTTATGAGTGTGTTATTTATTCTGAAAAATTGTACAATTTAAGCCTCGTAAAAATGAAACTATGCTGCCTGCTAGATTGAGTAGCCAAATAGGGCCACTTTCATAAGGGAGGATACTACTTATAGAAAATAAATGTTGTGTTACGAAGTCCTTACCAAGCGCAAAGGCTATATCCAGGCATTTATACTTGGGTTGCCTTGGCATGCATCTCCTAGATCGAAAATGCGTAGATTTATTTTAGATTTTAATTGTGAAGATCTCACCTTTCTATGTTGACTCTCCAACCTGGTAACAGCCAAAAATACGGCTATTAATCTGTAAGAAGAAGAAGGCGTGGTCTCGTCGTGGAGTGTTAGAAATGAAATATATTCAATTATTATGAAACATAGATAGGATTTTGCAAGCACGAGGATCAAAAACTGATTACAAGATTTGCTATAGAGTAAAATAAAATATATGAAAAGAAACATTTACTGAGATAACTTATATCCCATTGCCCTAATGTGAGAACATGCGTTCTCAAAGTATTGAGCCAATAAGTTGAACTTCAGTATAGACAATAGGGGGCTGTCGTGACAGACCCCTCAGGTATGGATAATTTCTGTTGGTCTTAAGTCTTATCGCTGCTCTTTACTTACATTAAAAAAAGATGTTTTAAACAAAATTATGCACATTTTAACATAATTTCCAGTAAGCACCTCTCATAGAATCAAGATGAAGTTACGAGAAGGCGTGGGGATCACCCACTTATCTCTGATATTGTCAAGCAGAGGAAACTGAGTTGGTTTGGTCACACTATGCACGGACCAGTTGACTATTTAAACCAAACAAAGAGAAAAGTCTACGATTACCAGCATGGAAGAAGAGAGCAGGAGGCAAAAACAAGACTTGGCACTTGGTAGTGAGGTCATATCTAGAAGGATTGGCTGTCTCTTAATTTTTCCTGGAAAACACTTTGCCACTGTTCAGGCCAAAATAGTTGTTATGCCGGTCAAAAGGCAAAAAAAAAATCCCTTTGCTGTGGTACGTCATCTATTGTTGCTTTAAAAGGCAAACTTTTGTTCAAATGGGCTTTCTTTCGATAATCTTCGACCACTGGTCTGGAGTAGTGAGGGGTCAGTCTATTCTACGGCAACCCTTCCAGGATTTCTACGGCAGCCCTCTGACGTCACGACAGACATAGGAAAATTAGCATTGGATTTTAAACGCATGCCCTCTAACGTCACGACATCACTGTTTCCAGCTGGCAAGATTCCCATCCTTGGCAATATTTCCATGAGAGCCCTGTTTCTAGGCAAAAATTCCACCCCTGGCAAGAGTCCCGGATGTTTTTATATGAAAAATCATAGTGTGAACGGGATAATACACAAGTTCAAATAATAAGGGGAATGGAGTCCCTCGCACCTGTACAGCACGGTCTGATGGCAAGATTCCCACCCCTGGCAAGAGTCCCGGATGTTTAAATTAATTGGAGTTTGGTCCGGATAATACACAAGTTTAAATAATAGGGAATTCGGTTCTTTTAAATGGAACGAAGAGAATTTCGTTAAAATTCCCTTCGTTAAAGGGAATTTTAACGAGAATATCCATTTCTTTGAGTTAGACTTATGGATATTTCACAATATCCTGACATTATACGGCACCCCCCCCCCCCCCTGTTGTCCCTACCTCGCAGTGAGATCCCAATCGATCCGAAGGTTCTCCAACCAGTGCCTAGCGCGCTGCAGGGAAGCTCGGTCAGTGTCTACTCGTTCCGGGGACGGAATCCAGACTTCGACTAGGCGATGAAGAAGGTTAAGAAAATGGTGTTGCTCGAGATAATTTAAAAAGTAGCAATAATAGGGAATTAGCATGGGATTTCAAATGCATCCCTAGGAAATTAACATAGGATTTCAAAAGCATGCCCTCCCTTTTCACATCAAAAACACAAAAACACACACACACACAAACACACAAATACACACACACGCACACACACACACACGCACACACACACACACGTACACACACACACAAAAACATACACGCATAAAAACACACACACACACACAAAACACACACACAAACACACACAAAAACACACACACATACACAAACACACACACAAAAACACACAGACACACAACACCACGCCACCTTTTCTTAACACTAACAAGTTTTTGCTTAGAAGATAGTAAAGGTTATACTTCGATTCTGAAGTTGAATATTATCATAAAAAATGAGCATCTTAAATCTACTCATAAAATACTTCATCGTGTTTTCTTATGAGATGTCAAACATTTCCATTTTCTCTGGAGAGGGGGGAGGTATACACAACTTGTAGCAACCTCGTCATACATTTTGCTGACGTTTTATGGGTCATCATGATAGGCTTGGGTTGCAAAAACTTGAATCACAGTATTTAAATGCATAATTTTTATTATGAAATAACTAAAAATGCCTTAGGAATGACGACGTGCTGTCAGGGGGGAGGGTACAGTCAAGTAATGCCATTGTGGGGTGAATTACCTTGGACTAGTACACTCTAGAGATTAAAGATAAGGTGTAGGTGTTAAATGAAGTTGTCGGTAGAGGGGGACTGAAATCTAACAAGTACTCAATGAAATGGATATTTTCATTAAAAGTCCTTCACAGATATATCTTAAAACGCTTAAAATGTACCACTGATATCAGTTCGCTTGATGCGGGGGACTGGTGTCACATGGAGGGCGGTGTGGAGTGTTTTGTGGGGCATCATGATAGGCTTGGGTTGCAAAAACTTGAATCACAGGATTTAAATGCATAATTTGTATTATGACATAACTGAAAACGCCTTAGGAATGACGACGTGATGTCAGGAGGGAAGTCAAGTAATGTCATTGTGGGGTGAATTACCTGGAGTATCATGTTCTACAGCTTAAAAGTAAAGGTGGATGTGTTAAAGAATTGTTTTCCATGGAGGAGGGTGAACATTTAACAAGTACTCAAAGAAACGATGCAGTTTCATTATGGGCTCTCTGAAATACCTCAATAGGACCTAAAAATTTGCAACTAGTAACCCTGCCCTCTGGAAATGATTGCTTTGGGGAGGGTGGGGGGTGTTTTGTCACGATGGGGTGAAATATTCATAGTCTTGACTCAAAGAAACGATGTAATTCGTTAAAAGTCCTTCAAAATACCTCTTAGCATGGTTTTAAATGTACCATTCCCCTTGTTAATTGAACTTGTATATTATCCCGACCACATTCCTAGTAATTAAAACACCTGGGAATCTTGCCAGGTGATCACAATGCCCAGGTGCGAGGGGTTAGGAGCTGCACTTATCTGACTCCAGAAATCTCCTATTAATTTCCCTGTGTCAATTCCCCGCGTTAATTTCCCTATGGGTGTGCTTAAAAGCCGTTGCTAATTTCCCTACCTGTGTCATGACGTCAGAGGGCATCGCTAGAAACAGCTGACCGCATTGTGCAGGTGCGACTCAGTTTTTAGATTTGATTGAAAGGGGCCGCTATCTCGATCTCATTCGGTAATTGGAGCTGCAAAATCGACCGGAAACAATGTATGACTCAATGAAAATTTATTCGGTAGCAACTTGTTGAGAACTTCCGGCTTGTGAATCATCGCCACATCGGGGTTCAGTTCAGTTTCACGATTGATTTCAATTGCAAAGAACATATTAACACCGACCGTTTGACCGAGATCACGACCGTTTGGATCATCTCCTCATGATGTGCTGCGAGACTGACGTTGCTGACGAGCTGAAACTTGACAAATTCCTAGAAGTCTGGTTGTCTGCCAAGGGAAGACGGTTGGCCTTTTAATTTAAGTTAGTTTTTTCATATATAAGTCATAATATCATCATACCTCTCCACATCAATTGTTTTATTCCACAAGAAAAGAGCAAAATCGTTCGCTATATCAGAGGACAGTTTAGCCTATTAAAGATGTGCCTCTCGGGTCGGATCGGGCTCAATTAATTCAGGAAAACCGTTGGAGTTCCTATGACAGCGATTCGGTATTAACACAAAGCACAAGAAGTTAAACGCAATTTTGTTTTCTAATTATTAACAAAATAAAAAAAGTCGGTAAAAATGACCAGCCAGTCGGTAAAATATATTGGCCCCCCCCCAGACATTTTGGGGAGTAACACCCCTGATCCCGACCATACTCTGATTATTCATATAAAAAACATTTGGGACTCTTGCCAGGGGAGGGAAGCTTGCCAGCTTTAAACAGGGATGTCGTGACGTCAGAGGAATGCGTTTAAAATCCAATGCTATTTCCCTATGGCTGTCGTGATGTCATAGGGATGCCGTAGAAACCCTTGGAGGCTGTCGGAGAATAGATTGACCCCTCACAACTGTTTGGTGCTCCTAAAAACAAATAAAAGAAAATGTTGAATTTTAGAATAATATTTGAAACACATACTTTGAACAAGATACATTGATGATGTTTTTGATATCTGGAATTATAGAGAATCCGAAAATAATTTATTTTTTAAACAAGTAAAAATGAATTAAATAAATAAGTTGCTATTTATGGATATGTGGATTCAGAGAAGAAATAATTAATTACGATATCCAAATTATTGTAGGTTCACAAATAATAACAGCTATTTATCCTTCATGTCAACAATGCTATCTATATTAAAAGATGGATGTTTACTGCATTCGTTGAGATTGTTTTAAACTCATATCACCAAAATACATGGGGGTGAAATAATTTTCGATAAAGATGTTTCAACTAGGAATTGTTATCCCGAGGAAATGTTTTGTGAAATTGTTGAATGTAGAAAAAAATAAGGTGAATCAAGAATTATAGCATTATTTGAACAACCTCAAAATTTGGAAAATAGGATCCAAGAATGTAAAACAGCATTACTCCTTTTTAGTGAAAAAAAGACCAAACATTTTCAATCCGGCTGTTGTGGAGCATTTATTGCATTTTCAGCATCATAATATAACGTTTAGTCAATCAAAAATAATCTACGAGAAATCCTTGAAATGAAAAAAAAATGTTAAAAATGTTTCATTTTGAGCATATTTTATGAACTTACAATCCTAGACAGGCTTGCCCGCAAAGAGCTGCTTATTCTCTGTAACCTGGTGTAACAATTGGAGTGCCACTTTTCCATCATATGTGGTGTTTTTCCACCTTACCACGCTTCCTTGTGTATTGAATGTCACGCCTCATCTGATTTGATCATTTTCTGAAAGTGAGCAGCTCCTCGCTTGGCCCCCCGTGCTCATTCTTTTATGGTGTCCTTTTGAAAATTCATCTATTGGCAACTGATGATGTTTGTTGACTTCATAACTGTTATCAAGTATTCGTGAAGTCCCACTTACCTTGGTTATCCTTACAATTTGATCCTACACGAAACGCAAATATTTACTGTTTCATTTTAGTTTTGAAGTATTTTAAATCACGACACTTCTACTATTTTTCATTACTATAGTAGTTTTGACAGTCATCTAACAAAAATATTGAGAAAGTTAAGTTCATGATACGAACCTCACAATTTGTTGTAGAAAAAATAGGGCAAATGTTTACTTTTTCATTTGTCCATTGTTTTTAAAGATTACACTATGATGACTAACTAATTATTTGTCAAGTTTGGAAGTCATTAAAAGAGAGAGTATTAAAATATAATGAAAGGGTATTCTTATTGCATAATGTATGAAATATTAGTTTGCTCTGGTAAAATAAAAGATATTTACTTTTTCGGGTTTTTCTCTTTATGTTTACAAGGAAGTGCGATATTATAATTCTTACACAAGTACTTTTATTTATTTAGTTTGAAAATAAGTTTAAAAAATTTGAACTGCTGAATGTTTCAATTTGTTCCCTAGTTAAATCCTTCAGTTCTTGGGGTAAACTCTAGATGAAGAGCTATATGCTATCTCACAAATTAAGAGAGTTAGAAGAACGAAACTTCCAGGAATTCAAAGCCTAAACTAAACCCCGGGAAGTTCTGTTCGAGTTTCTATACGTAGCCTACTCCATCCGAATTTCTAGTGCTTAGAAATTTGCACAGAAGACAGGTAAGACACTTGTTAAAGAAAGGCCTTTCAGAAAAACGGGCTCGTCAACTATATGTTGTATATGTGTATATCGTTCTGTATAGTACATTCACCGGAATAGAAGAACGGAATGTGTGTGTTATTTAGTATTTTTTACATATTATAAACTTTTAATATTATAATTACATTTTATAAATTTTGTACTTAAAAAAAAATCAAGAAAAATGTGTTAATTAAAGGGGCTCCTTAATTCTGGTTTGAATATACTTTTCTTAGACTCTGGGTTTTGAAAACACAATTGCATTGATTTGAGCAGGATTTGAAGCCATATTAGAATCTGTTTTTAGATTTAAGACACTTTTTAAAAAATTAATCGAAACTTTATAAAGCTGGATTTAGCAAAGTTTTCTCTGGGCCTCATTATTGTTTTAGATCAATTTCTGAAAGTTTCACTTTTGTACCTCAAAGTTTATCCAAGTATATCATAGGTCTGTGCCATTTGGAGGGTAGAGGTGGATGCCCTGAGAGTTATTCTCGGAGTGTAATTTAATCACTGGACTCATTTTTGGAAGTCCCATTCTCCAAACTCAACCATTTTTCAAGATAGCAAAAAGCCTTTCTTCTCGAAGTTTGTCAATTCAAGTTTTTTAATAGCCTAATCATTAAAGGTTGTGCTATTGATTTTTAATAAAAACAAATTTCTAACCAATGATCAGGGTCTATGAAAATGCAAATTGACTTGAACTCCTACCATGGGAGCTTTTTGTTCCTATAAGAACACATAGTTTTTTTAAACTTAAAAGCTCATACTAATTAAACAGTCCTTTCCCTCCCCCTCCCAGACTTTCCCATCCTCGATATTCCCCCGGGATATTTCATGCCGACGATTCCGCCTGAAAATTCTCCATAGCATAAATAAATTTGAAAAGGATTTCAATCTCTGTTCATTTTCCAAATCAGGTCAGAAATTTTCCCCTCGGTGTGAAATTTTTCTTTGAACCCCCCACCCCCCATTAGAAATTTGGGTACTCCTGTATTAAACGTACTCTTTTATATACTGCAATGGAAACCAGTCACGAGAAACCCGCCCATTCAAGAGACCGCTATAGAGTAATGCAATGGAAGGCGTGGTTTTCATTGCGTTTACGATATTTAAACTGTTGTTGGTACTTACGCATCATATAGGCCTTTACAAGGAAACCAGTCACGAAAAACCCGTTTTTGACGGGTTAATTCAAGACCGCTATAGAGTAATGCAATGCATAACGTGGTTTTCATTTTGTTACGATATTTAAACATTTGTTTTTTGGGGTTTAGTGGGGGGGGTGGAGGTACCTAGGTTAGGTTAGGCAACGTATTTAATATATGCTATGCTTTACCCCCACCCCACCCCTAATGTGCAAATATATAGCCCGAACTTGTTTATAAACTATTATATATTCATCCTATTTTATTTTATTTCATTAGCATTAACCAAACTTGACTTTTTAGAAAGGCCCATATAATGCGTAAGTATCGGTTAGGTTAGGCTATGTATTTAACCCTTTGATGCCTGAATATTGAAAAAAGAGAGGAAAAAATTCTGCGCCTGTTTCTGTGCTTTATTTAAGGTCATTCCGCGACGAAAATGTCAAGAAAAAAAAATTATTGATGAAAGTGAAGAAACTACAGAATGGTTTCCACAGGCAACATCCGGCAGTAACAGCACATAGTCACACATCGCCTAGCTAGTGTGGTAAGATAGGAAACAGTTTCTTTCTGGCGTGAAACACAAAGCCACTTCGCACTTAATACACTTCACCTTGGAGTGGGCTTGAACACAAGCTCGGCACCTCTGTTTGCTGTCTATCCAAGCTGGAAAGTGCTCCTGGCCGTCGAGTCTCGTCGAGTCTGGTGGGCGGCAACTATACTTTCTTTTCTTTTGGGATAGAGCTTCGTTGAGTGGTCTGCCTCTCTTAGGTGTCGCTGAGGATGCGCCAGACAGTAAGGCGCGCAACGTCCGTTTTGAACTGCAGCAAGTTCATAGGTTTTTGTCCAGTAGGAAGACACCTGCGATATAGGATCCACCCATTTACAAAGGAAAGGTCAAATAAGAAAAAGAAAATTCGCATGTACCACTTGTTTCTGGACTTGAAGTCAATTCTGTACAGCTCTATCAGCATATTGGCAAGATCAACGCCACCCATAAAGCGATTGTATTCCTTTACGCAGTGTGGTCTCTTCACTGCTATATGCTCTTTTCGCTTGCCATTCCACCTCTCACAGGTATCTTCAGGATCCACAGCTGCATAGGTTGATATCAAGTGAACCGGCTTATTATCATACCACTTCACCACTACAACATTCGACTGCGTTTCCACCCACCAGTCATACGAGCCTCTTCCTTGCGCTTTCATTTTGCTGTCTAGTTCCAAAGCGCAGCCTTTTAACCTGTTTACTCTAACTGTAGCCAATGTAAGTATACCCTGGTCATTTAGGGTTTGGGCCAGGTCTAGTGACGAAAACCAGTTGTCGTAAAAGAGCTTGTAGTTCATGTGGTTTGGGATTCCCGTCGCAAGTCGGAAGACAAAGTCAGCACCAACCCCCAAATCGCTTGTATCAACTGATCCCTTGCCAGTGTACATTTCTAAATCATACACAAATCCACTTATTCCCACTCTGGAGATGAACTTGTATCCCCATTTATGTGGTTTTTTCGGTTGTACTGCTTCAGCGATATTCGCTGCTTCGTCGGAACTATTTGCTCATCAATGACCTGGTGTTCTTCCGGGTGTATCTTCATGAAGTTGGCTCGAACCTGCTCTATCAAGGGACGAATTTTATGAATCTTGTCGTTACCAGGGTCTCCCTGAGGCTTGTGCGATACATTGTCATTGAAATGCAAATACTTCTTTATCAGTTCAGATCTGTCACGTGACATAGCATCGGCTATCACGGAGTGAAGAGTTTCGTTTGACCAGTAGCTGCGATAGGAGGGCATTTTCACTATTCCTGTAAATGCAAGGACTCCCAGGAAACGCTCAATGTCAGTCGAAGAAACGCCTAACTGATTGCCATCTTTCTGAATTGCATATATATTCGTCTGATCGCGTATGTTGCTTACTACTTCATTATCGAAAAACAACCTGACATATTCCAATGGGGTCTTGCCGCTCATTTCTTGGTCGACTTGAAGCTGATCTCTCCACAGAGTGTCTGGTGGGATAAAATCTACTTTCTTCCAAGCAATGTCTCGTCGTCTCATTGGTTTGGAAGTAGGAATACTTGGGGCTTGTTGTGGTCGGGTTTTTTCACCTCCATTAGCTTGAGACTCATCCTGACTGTCACAGTCGTTGGCCTCAATTTGGCCGGTTTCTATTTCAGCTTGGAGCAGTACTTCTAAAACTTCGTCAGGAGGAACATACTGCGGATCAAATGGGTCTTCATCTTCACTTGGCAGTTCTTCCAGGTCAGAAGTATCATCTGGACAAAGAACAAAATTCACAGCTTGTGCCAATGAAATTGGGCATGAACGTAGTTTCTTCATAATTGTAGAGTATGAAAATCCCTCCCAGCAGAAAATCCCCCCTCCCCAAAAAAGTGTATATACCTCCCAATAACAAATATTACACGTAAATAATGGGCAAATTTCATAGCTTACAGCCCTTTCCCCAGGGGCTTTGGAAGGTTATTTTATCCCCACCCTTTCAACTATGGTGAACAAAATGGCTATCCTAAAATTTTGATCGGTTGACTTTGGGAAAAAGGGGCGTGGGAGGAGGGCTAGTTACCCTCAAAATTTTGTCACTTATAAAGGGCTCTACAAATTTTGATTTCCAATCTAACAAGCCCTTTTTTGATCTTCTAGAATCGCTGATTCGATATGGTCACCCCTGGAAAAAAAAATAATAAAAAACATGCATCTGTAATCTTTCGTCTCCCAAAAAATGCAAAATTTCACATTTTGGTACATAGGAGCTCAAAATCTTTACCGTAGGGTTCTATGATATGATGAATCTAAAGTAACTACCCTGAACAAAATGGCTATCTCAAAATTTTGATTGGATGTGTTTGGGGGAATGAAGGGCGTGGGGGCTAGTTACCCTCCAATCACTTTCGACTATTAAAAAGGGTACTAGGCCTTTGAATTTCCAATCGAAGGTGCCGGTTTTGAAGTTTCTACGACAACCCCTTCTATAAAAAACCTTATATGCCCCTAGGAGTTAACTTAAAACCCTTGCCCTGATGGTTGTGGGGGAGTGTCCTCCTCAAAAACATATTTCAATCTGGAAATCAAGTACGGTGAACAAAATGGCTATCTCAAAATTTTGATTGGATGTGTTTGGGGGAAGGATGAGCTTTGGGGGGGCTAGTTGCCCTCCATCACTTTCGACTATTAAAAAGGGTACTAGCCCTTTAATTTCAAATCGAATGAGCCTGTTTTGAAGTTGGTACGACAACGCCTTCTATAAAAACATTATATGCCCCCAGGCCATAACTTAAAACCCTTGCCCTGAGGGCTGTAGGGGAGTGTCCTCTTCAAAAACATATTTTCTATTTGGAAAACAACTACACTGAACAAAATCGCTATCTCAAAATGTTGATTGGATGTGTTTCGGGGAATGATGGGCGTGGAGAGGGGTGATAGTTGCCCTCCATTCACTTTCGACTATTAAAAAGGGCACTAGCCCTTTGAATTTCCAATCAAATGTGCCTTTTTTGAAGTTTCTACGACAATATATGCCCCCAGGCCCTTATATGCCCCCAGGGCATAACTTAAAGCCCTTTCCCCAAGGGTTGTGGTGGAGTGTCCTCCTCAAAAACATATTTCTATCTGTAAATCAACTACGCTGAACAAAATGGGTATCTCAGAATTTTGATTGGATGTATTTGGGGTAATGATGGGCGTGGGGAGGGGGCTAGTTGCCCTCCAATCACTTTTGACTATTAAAAATGGTACTACCCCTTGGAATTCCCAATCGAATGAGCCTGTTTTGAAGTTTCTACGACAGCGCCATCTCTAAAAACCTTATATGCCCCCAGGGCATAACTTAAAACCCCCTGAGGGTTGTGGGGGAGTGTCCTTATCAAAAACATATTTTCTGTCTGGAAATAAAATCTCAAAATTTTGATTGGATTTGTTTGGGGGAATGATGGGTTTGGGGGGGAGCTAGTTGCCCTCCAATCACTTTCGACTATACTGGCCCCTTCAATTTCCAATCAAATGAGCCCTTTTCGAAGTTTCTGTGACGACTCCTTCGATACGAAGTGCCCGGGTATGGAGGAAAAAAAACCACACATTGTGCCCACATCGTTCTTTACTTAGGCAGCGCTAGCGCGCTGCCTATGATTAGGGTATTGTTTGCACTTTGAATTTTTCCAAGGAAGCCCGAGGGTAGACAATAGGATATGTGTTTGGACGTGTAGGGGTCCATATTAAATACATTGATATTTGGCTGGTGTTCATGGTGCAAGGTCTAGTAGAACACTGCCTTCGGGAGTGATTTCCAAATAGGTTTCAAATTGATTTAATGAGATTAGTGCGATATTCTCAGGTAATGGGTCGACAAATGTACACTCTAAACGTACACTCCCCGTTCGTACTATTCTCATATCTTGAGTGCCAGACAGGTCTAGTACAATGATACCATGTGTTTTAGCGAAACTTTCTTCGGTTACACCATTTTCAAATAGTTGTGAATCATGATCGAGGGTTTGCATTGTCAACTCATACAATGTCCTATAGAATTTATCAAAAGATAGATTGTAGAGTGGAATTCCATTTACTTTGCAGACAAGAGATGAAACCCAAACATCTCAAATTTATGTGGGTAGCCAGTCGACGATCCTATTACACTAGCGCTTTTTACAAATACCAATGCGGATTTTGACGGAATTGCACCTGATAAAGGATGAGTCGGTGAAGGTGCGAGAGCCTGTGGCAATATGACGTTGATTGGTGATTGTATGAGGAACAAGTAGTTCAATGTTATTTCCACCGGCTCTCAGTTTTTCCACTGCCAAAGCAACAGAATTCATAACCTCCTGCTTTCGTGTATGTATTATTGCCGAGGTGAGAGAAAGAGTTACATCAGCCTTGGAAGGAAGTTTCTTTGGTAAAATGAAATTGGATGGAACAAGCGTCAATTTTATATCCACTTTAATATTTGGTGGTAGCCATTGGGGTATATTAAATGTTTCATGATATATTTTTCCAAACAGATGTAATTCATTAGTTGTAGTATTTTTTAAGTGCATCTGTACTATTAGTATCAGTAATATATTCATATCCATTGGAGGTGCCTCTCAATTCCTTGTATAACTTGGGTGTCATCAGCAAGAGCTGCATACAGCTTGTATAATTTGAGAGATTATTACAATTTTCATAGTGAATTACACTTCCAATACAATCACAATTTCCAATACAATTTTCATAGGGTATTCCATCAGAACGAATTGGTATTCGATTGTCAGATTTCTTGACTATCATATGTAAATCTATAAATGTCGAAGACATGTCCATAAAGTAGTCTTCATTGGAATAAATTTGAAAGTGGATATTATCAGAGAGCGATTGTTGAGGATAAAATTGTTTATAGTATCCATGTTTTACACTCACATCAACATTTTCTGCATTGAATTATTTAAAGATGAAGAGATTGAAGGTTGGGAATCCTTATGCGGTAGATATGCCATTGTTCACTCTATGAAAAGAAATCCAGTTTCGATCTAAGAATTCTCTTCCTGGGGCTTCTTCTTCTGTTTATGCCCACTAACTTTTTCCACACTGGAGGGTGGCGCTTGTGACGGTGAATTGATATCAATACGTCTTCACTTTTGTCTAGCCGTCATCATTGATGTTGTCAAATCATTGCTGTTGCTGCTAGGATTACTAGTATTTTCGAATATTGATTTTAAATGTTCTGCTTCTTCTACTTTTTTAAATGGTGTTGTTAGAGGGCTGACACCTCTATTATATTCCCTTAATTTCTTTAGAATTTGCTTATTGCCAATAAGACTTTTGGGGAAGTTTGATGTATTTAGAAAGCTGTATAGATTATTGTCAGATGATAAAAGTCCTTTACGATTTGTAACCACATCACAAATTAAATCGAGTAGATTGTAACTTTTTCCCTGAATTATAATTCGTTTCCCAGTGCTATCGACTTGAACGTGATCATCACCACTTTCCAACATGAGATATGTTAATACTCTTTTACTCTGTTCCCGATAGGTCAATGGCAATAGGTATCCAATAATGTCACTATTGAATTGAATTCCTTCTCCTTTGATTGTGTTTCTGCTGCAGAATCTTGAGGAGATGTTTCCTGTTTGGGGAGGGGGTTGGGGGTGTTGATCTGTGACAGTGACGGCGGCGGGTCTATCACAATAAGGTCTTTGTTTGTCCATGCAACGCAGTGCATCTTGAAGTAAAACTAGCATTTTATTATTGGCAATATTTTTTATCATTAATGAATTTGCTTAGATTGTCTTCAAAGTGTTCAATTGGTGAAAGGACAAGTTCTATTGGAGTCAATTTATAGGTTTTAGCCTTCTAGGGAAAACTGTTTATAAGTCTTGCGATTATTGGTAGTAAAAGTGTAAAAAAGATACCGCCCGCTTGAAGGAGACGTTTTCTTTTAAAATCTTTTCCTTTGTTTTTGCAAGCCAAGGCACGTAGAGTGGAACGATGTTGCTTTGTCTCTTATCTAACAGCTTCTGACAAGTTCACATTGCCCTCAGTTAAATTTAAACAAAGTTCAGATATTAGATTAATAAATTCTTTGTCAACACCATGTTTAAGTATGGTCTTCCTGAGTGGGGGTTTTGAAGTGCTTAGAACGGAAAATAAGTGTCTATTTTCGTTTAGTTTCTTCAGTGTCATGATGCCAACTAATAACCTTTTCTACTGGTCACTGGAAGATATACAGTAATTTCTTTGTCGAAAATATCTGGGACTATACGCAGATCCTCGACTGTATTCTGATTAAAATCTAGCAAAATGTACCCGTAGGGCTTATTTGTCGCCTGACTGTAAATTGAAAGTAGAAATTTGGGGTCACCGGGATATATTTCATTATTGAGAGTTATTAGAGAACTTGAATCACGAACAACTCGGTAGATAATATAGATGGTGCAGTTCAAAGCTAGGGTCCTCATACACTTGCTCTGATAAAACAGATTGTGTAGAACTAGGGTTATGGAAATGTGTTCATGATGAGAGCGAACAGTAAACAGTCGTAGCATTTCCTGTGCGAACTGTTCAATGGATTCAGCTAAATCATCAATAATTAGCCATGAGTTTGGCTCAATACTATTGAAAACGTCAAGTCCCCGTATGAATTGTATTGGCATGGATGTAGCAGTGGAAATAGCTTTTATTTGATCATAGGAACCCTGCCAAGTTCTATAGCAATAGTAAATTTTCTTTGGCTTTTCTAAAAACATTTTATTATAATTTTTAATTATTTTAGCTAAAAGTGTCATTTTCCCCGACATTGACGAGCCATAGAGTAACGATCTGAATGGTGTTTTAAATTGATACATACTGCTGCTGCTGTTGGCAACAGTTGGACTACAACTAACTGTAAACCATACTAGTCTAATGAATAAATAATAATAATTTTCCCTTAGATCTACCTAGTACGTTATTCAATAGCAACAAGAACAACAAAAACATATTTTTTCTTTTATTAACAACACTTTTTGTAAAATATCAGCAATAACAGAACAACAATTTAATATTTTTTCATTTATTGACAAAAAACAACTTAAAATACAGCAAGAACAGCAATAGCAGCACAACTGAACACATTTGTAGACTAACATATGAGAAAACACTATTTACAACATTTAAAAGATGAGATTCCCCCCAAGGGACACCGCCCATCTTGGGCTGAAGACCGACCTTGGGTGGTCACCCCCCCCCCCATCCACCGGGATCGAATGTCGGTGGCCGAGGGCGGGACCACCCCATCCCCCGGGGCCAGAAAGCGCGGCACGCTGCGGCGGGAAAACAAAAATCTGTATACAATAGCAGCTAAAGACAAATGATGACGATGATGGCAATAGAATGAAGATTATATTGAGAAATTGTTGTCCCCCCACCCATCAAGTACTATTTTTTAATTTAAAATAATTTATCCAGACCGAGTTGTTTTCGATAGTCCATACATTCAACTCGATCTGAAATATGGAAGTCGCCATGGGGGAGTACCCTTACACCATTATCGAGTACAGAGACCTTGTCGGATATGCAAGACATGGCATTTTTTTCCACTCTGGCAGTATAGTTCTTATATTGTAGAGAGCGAATTGCCATTACTTTTGCTCTTGGCACTAGACAACTGTTCAAACAGTTTCTGTAGACACTCATGTCGAAATTATTTTTTACAAAGTGTGTAGGCACCCTTTTGCACGCTTGTTTTAAATCCTTGCCGTGGGTTTCCACAGTATCATTTTGGACCGGGGAACACCCCATTAGATATTAAATCACTCCCCGTCTCGGACTTTAACATTAATAATTGATTGGGGGCCTGGCGTTTCACCAACTCGGGATAGATACTCTCATTCCAAT
Source organism: Artemia sp. Kazakhstan ARC1039 (assembly GCA_029168905.1). Taxonomy (NCBI): domain Eukaryota; kingdom Metazoa; phylum Arthropoda; class Branchiopoda; order Anostraca; family Artemiidae; genus Artemia; species Artemia sp. Kazakhstan ARC1039. Next base: position 16,980 of record JAQQPU010015931.1, read on the forward strand.
TCGTGTAATCCATCCGCGGGCCAATGTGCACACCATTTTCCAAATCATCAAATAAATTCTCTGATTTAACTTTTAACAATTGAGAGTCTGTGTCGCCATAGTAAACTTGAACTTCCCCCTCCCTTGGCCATTGTACCTTATGCACAGGACAACATGAGTTTCTTGGAAATTTCAAGTACTGAACTCCCCCCCCCCGATATTCTTATTCAGAACAACATTTCTCTTTTTTCTGTGTAGCAGAACCATATTCGGGTATGGTCGTGAATGTTGTAAAGTTAGGATCAGTGACAATTCGGGCACATTCTTTGAGGCAGGTTACAACGTTGCAACGCGATCTGTTTCGTACGCTTTCACACATTTTTCCAAAAGCTGAATTTAAAATGAGTTTATACATTTCTTTTGAACTTTTCTTTTTGCCTGTGAACGTTTACTGACAAAAGATTCAATAAACATTTTCAAGTGGGGTTTCTGATCGTATTGCAGGGCTCTGTGCATCTTTGTGACCCTGAAACAATTGGTCACCATCCATCGCAATAGCACGTGATGGACAACAATATTCTGTTTAGGGTCCAAATCTGCAATTAGTTTCTGCTTGGAGGGAGTCCAATGCATGCCCATGTCCTCGACCAAAGACCGATTGTATGGGCTCAAAGACTCCTTGGCCACCGGTCTATTTACGCACGGAAAAATAAAATCTTTTACAGTGTCGTGGAATTCCAATGGTATGTGACCGTCAATTTCAAAAAAACATCCTTGGGGGCCATTTTCCTCGACAGTGTGAATGTCAGGGAAATTTAGAGCACAAGGATTTTCAAGCCATTTGTAATTGCCACATGGTAAACTATAGTGAGACATCCCCGAGGGGTAGAGTGAGTTCATGTCAAGAAAAACAGCATTGGACTTTACACCATCAACAGAGTTCTGCCCATTTGGATCAGTTGATAGGATGTGATCCCCGTCAAAACATATCCCCCCTCATAGATCTTTCTAAAAATAGGTGTTGATCCATATCGGTGATCTGACCTATTTCCTCCCTACTGATTTTTAGAATTAAGTCCATGACGGGGTGCGGTTTTGAAAAATAATACCCAAGGTCTAGCCCGAATTCCGAATAAATTTGGTCTGTGTTCTTACAGATAATGTCTAAAAGAGTTAACACATCGCTTGCCAAGTACATTCTACAATAATCCCAACACTTTTTACAACCACCCTTAGCCCATACTCTCTTGGTCAATTCATAGTCCTCGACAGTGCATTCACTATCGGTAAGTGAATTATAGAATGCTTCAATGGGAGGACGTTTCTCCTCACTTAACCTTGCACTAGAGCTGTAATAGTGATACGCATATATGCCTTTACACTTCATTAAGTCATATACTTCAGTGTCTGGAAAGCGTTATTTGAGCAGAGGGAAACTATCGAAATTGTCACTTTTCTGAACTTGAATTATTTGACTCAGAGCCTTGGGGAAAAAACTATATGAATGTTAAAAACCGGATTTTATTCAGGCAAGTATGCCCATTATCCACTGTTTTCCACTGGAATTCTAAAACCAACACCTTCTCAGCAGATTTGGGTATAATATTGTAGGTAAATGAGTTATTTACCCATGGACTATCTGCACCCCATTCCTCCCTGTGCATACGTGCCAAAGCCAGTAAAATAAATTTCAAATCGTAATTTCAATTGTGAATGAAAACCGGTATAAAAAACTGTTGGCTTACATTCACATTGCACGATTGGTGTGCTACGCCACGAAAGTTACTACCCCCTGAGGATATTTCCTGCCACAAGTGATCAGGATCTCTGACTTTACCCTTCCCTTTCTCCTTAGTCTTTGTTCCCCTAGTCCCTTTCCCATTAGTCCCCTCTTCAAATTCCCCATTGCATACCCAACATATTTTCTTATTTTTAATGGCCAGGCGAACCTCTACTGATAGTATCATCGGGTAGTGTGTGTCTCTCAAACGGGAGATAGCCCCATTTGCTGTGAGAATTATTTTAATATATGCTTTGATCATGAAATCATTCTCGTCCAACGTCTCAACTATTTCTAAGAGACGCATAGTTTTACTGCTGTCTCTCTGCGCATGGGCATAGGAAACTCCAATAGCTTGATGTTCTTTGATACGATTTGGAAATTGTAGGTCATTTAATCTGTGAGCTTGGCCACACAGTCTAAACTTATTTTATCTCTTTGCATAAGTGTATTCTGAAAATTTCTAAATCGTAAAATTGCCCGGTCACCTCCAACTGTCTCCACCGATTGATATCCGTGTCTTTTGCAGTGTTTCTTGTGATTTGGTACATGTAATTCACTACGAAATCTAGACAAACACATTGGGCAATAGTAACATACCCCCATCATCTTTCCCCCTCCCAGAACTCTACTAATATCAGTAATTGGGTTGAAATGACCGATTGAATTAGGTTCACTAGGCAGTGTGTACAACAACCAAACCCAGTGTTTCACAGATTCAATCGATGGGACCCTTACTGGAAATATTACACCCTTTTTATGTGAACGCTCGCCCCTTCAAATTCCGTTTCATATTGCAGCACTATACCACCAATATTTAAATGCGCGTGTGGCCGTTCAAAAATATCTATCCCTTTTAATGTCACAGGAAATTTTTCTGTTAAACAGGAGAAATCTACTCTGGGGAAATCAGACCTTTTTTTTCCATGCACAACCCAGTAGTCCAAATTTTTCTTTCTAGCTTCATCTTGTAGAAGTCGGAAAGCCGATACGAGAAATGCGTAAATGAAATACTCTTGGTACAATGCGTACAAAACACCTTCTAAATCAAGATTATATTTTAAAACTATAGACCTCCCCCCCCCGCCTCACTCCCCCCTCTTAAAATAAAATATATTTTAAATTTACATATATTTACACTTAAATTATCAACAAATAAAACTACTGAACCACTACCATTTTCATTATAATTGTCCAGATGTGAGACAGCATTGTCAACACATTGCATAAAGACGTACTTATAATTTTCCAAATTAAGTTACACCACCAACATTTCGGTGTGCACATAGTGGTCATAGACCTCCCATTGACTTTCATTTAAATATAATATTTTTAAAACAATCGAAGCCTTGATGTTGTCCCGGCCTCCCCACAGTTGAATTCGGTTTTCCAGAAGTGCGCGAATTTTCTCTGCATATTCATGAATAATGTATATGGGGTCGGTTATAATACTCCCTGCCATCTGTATTAAAGGGATCGCAAAATTTCGCAGTGAAGACGTCTATAGGATTCAGAATTGGATTTGTTTGCTGAGATTCCGGTAGCGATGAGAATTGTATATCATTACCTAAACCCCTCCCCCTTGTATATCATTATCTAAGCCCCTCCCCCACTTTTTTCAACAATTGGGCTCGTGTGTGGAGTAAAATCTCCCAGTTCACTTAATATAGCCTATAGTGCGTTAGGGCTATGCCAGTCAATCCAAGTGAATTCATTTTCATCAAGGCCGTATCCAGGGGGGGTACCCGGTTTGAACCCACCCCCCGAAATTTTTGATCGAGTCGGAAATTAGTCTAGAAAATACCTGTAAAGACAAAACCTTACCAGAAAAAAATAT
>JAQQPU010015932.1:0-20575 GCA_029168905.1 Artemia sp. Kazakhstan ARC1039
CAGTAAGAGAATTGTAAAAAGCTTCAATGGGCGGTAGTGACACCTCATCTAGCCTCGAGCCAGAGTTGTAATAATCATATGGATATATACCCTTACACGTTAATAAATCATACATTTCATCATCGGGGAAGCGCTGTTTGAGGAGGGGGAAGCTATCAAAATTGTCACTTTTCTGCACCTGAATCAATTGACTTAAAGATTTGGGGAAGAAGCTGAAAGAGTCTAAAAAACGGATTTTATTTAGGCACGTGTTACCTTTGTCAACTGTTTTCCACATGAATTCTAGCAGCAGTAGCTTCTCCGATGATTTGGGTGTGATATTATATGAAAAAGAACCATCTATTCATGCGTCATCTACAACTCCTCCCCTGGCAATGCGGGCCAACGCCGGAAGAACAAACTTTAAGTCGTAATTGGAATTGCGTATAAAAACAGGTACGAAATATTGTTGTCTAACGTTTAAATTGCATGACTGGTGTGCTACCCCTCTAAAGTTACTCCCTCCTGATGTAATTTCCTGCCACAAATGATCATGGTCGATCACCTTCCTCCTCCCCCCATTCCCAACACCATCATCAAATTCTCCCTTGCAAACCCAACACATTTTACGATTTTTAATGGCCACTATGTCATCTGGTGATAGGAGCATAGGATAGTTTGTATAACGAAGGCACGAAATTGCACCGTTCGCTGTTTTGATTAGACTGACCAATGCCGAGCGCATGCAGTCTTCAGCGTCACTCAACATCTCATCTACATCCAACACTTGCATGGTATTATTGGAATCTCGTTGCGCGTGAGCGTAAGAGACCCCTATGGCTTCATGTATTTTAACACGATTTGAATTTGACGGATCGCACACGTCTGTCAGTTTAGCCTCGCAGTCCAAAGCGATCTTATTGCTCTGCAGGAGCGTGTTTTGAAAATTTTTAAAACGTAAGATCGCTCTATCTCCGCTTACCGACTACACATCCATGACGTTTGCAGTGTTTCATGTGATGCTTTAACTTTAAATCAGAGCGAAATCTTGAGAGGTATGTTGGACAGTAATAACACACACCCCCACGCCCCTTTTTACCCTCACTTAGAACCCTACTAATATCCGTAATCGGATTGAAATGACCAATTGAATCGGAGTCTGTGGGTGGGGTGTATAGAAGCCACACCCAATGTTCTACTGATTCAATTGAAGGAGCCCACACTGGAAATAATACACCCTTCTTATCGGAACGCTGACCCTCTTCAAATTCTGTTTCATACTATAACACCGTGACACCAATCTTTAAATGTGCATTAGCCCGCTCAAAAATATCTATTCCTTTTAGTGTCACGGGATATTGACCATTTAAACAATTAAAATTTACTTTGGGGAACTTTGAACCCTCCCTACCATTAACTGCCATTTTGTCCAACTTTTTCTTAGATGCAGCTATTCGAAGTGGTCTGTATGCTGCAATTAAAAATGCATACTTGAAACACTGCAGCCTCGTATCAAAACAGATTCGTTGTATCCCCCTACACCCCTCTAAATCTGAATGATATTTAAAAACTATAGCCCTCTCCCCACCAACACCTCTTACAATAAAATCATTTTTAAACCTACATATATTAACATTTAAACTTTCAATAAATAAAACGACAGATCCACTACCCCCCTCGTTATAATTTTCCCACTTACTTTGAATACTATTAGCCCAATTTAGAAAAACCTCCCCATAATTTGATAAATGCGGGTGTATTGCCAACATCTCTGTGTGCAAGTATTTCGAATACATCTCACCCGCACTTTCATTTAAAAAAAAATATTTTTAGTGCTATTGATGCTTTTAAACTGACCCCCACTCCCCACACCCCATTTGTTGTTCAAGAATGGCTCGAATCTTATCAGTATATGAATGTGTAATGGCCAGGGGATCTGTTATTATATCCCCCGACACTAGAGAGTTGAAGGGGTCACCGAATTTGGCGTTGTAGACCAATGTGTGGTGCAAGGCAGAGTTGGACAGAAAAAAATCCGGAAGAGGGGATACTGTTGCTGTTGTATTACTACTACTATCTATATCATTAAGTGGAATGGTGGAGGAGGGTGAAAGGGAATTGTCAATAACACCACCACTCCCAGTCTGTTCAATCACATTGGGGGGATGTGGCATGAGGTCCCCTAGTACATATTCCAAGGTGTTTGGGGATAATTGGTCGAGCCAGCCTGTATTGTCCTGTGATGAAATTTCGTTATGAGGACCCGGTTCAGATGCACTATTAGCATCACCTAAATGTTCACGCATAAAACTATCTGTCCACTCCGGATCCTCAAGCATATAAATATCACAGCTTAAGTCCTCTAGGCTGGCCATTTCCCCAAAAACATCATTAAGGAACCCCCTATGCCACTCCATATCCTCTAGAACTAGTGTAGGTTCATCACTGAACTCCGTTGGTGGTGACAGAATTGGTCCTGTAAATACACTTGGTTCATCACTCAATGGTGTCGGTGGTGGTGCTATATCTTCAATCTGTAGAAAAAAAAGTTTTATTTTTTATGTAAAATAAACATTATTTTTATAAAGTTAAAAAACTATGTCAATTTCTCATAGTCATTGTCCCACCACCTGAACAATTAAAAGAAGAAGAAAAAAAAATTTACATTGCCACATGTCTTTCATTATGACAACTGAACATGTTAAAAAAATATATATTGTTTTAGTCAGGAAAATGTAGTCTTATTCTTAGAAGGGTAAGTTAGAACAAGAGAATGATAAAAAAAAAACTAATGGTTTTATTCCAAAAATTTTTAGAATAAAAATGCAAAATATGGGTCCAATTCTAGTGCTTGACCCTCTTCAATATAACTCTCAATAAATTTCGACCATCGTTCAACCGACGCAGTATGATGTATGAACGCTTGCTCCTCAGCTTCGGTTAATGGACACGAGTCCCATACGTCGGCGGTTGGTGGTGTTACTTTCTCAACAATCCGAATTTTCCTATGTCTTTTGCCAACGGATTTGTATGAAGTTGTGGATGTAGTTGACCTGGGGTAAATAAATGATTGTAAGAGAGAGAAGAACTTTTTTTTCTCCATCCATATCAACAATTAAAGTGCAATTAAAATGCTGGATGGTCCTTTTTAGAGCCCCCCCCCCTGGGAGGACCCTTGGGAACCGTGAGCTTCCCTCGAGGTAGGAGGATCGATGCCCCTTTCGAGTTGGGATATCGGACTTCACAACACTGTTAAAATAGAACAGCCTCAAATTCTTTCTCGAAAGCATCTTTTAAAATGCCCCTAACTATTTCAATGAAAAAATTGCTTGAAATGAGTTCGCCCCAAATAATGTTTCTTCACATCATTGTGAAGACATAATTGGAGATTATTAAAAAAAACCTTCTTCCTATGTTAATATATCTTATCGGAAATACACGTCCTGTTACAAGAACCCCACTTAAAATTCAAATTATACCTGTCGATCGGATTAAAATTCAGGTGTAACGATGGGAGATTTGATAAGCACCGGATATGCGCAAAAGCTTAGTGCAAAAATATATAGCAGTTTAAGAATGATTGTCAACTGTGAAATAGCGAATTGTCTGTTTTCATATAGTTAGTTTGTTTAAAGGAATATTGGATTATTGCATTGGAAAACGTCTTGGATAGAAGAGAGAAGTTACAAGGTAAGGTTTTTTTTTTAGAAATGCATGATAAGCTATTTCAGTGTTATTAGCATTCCTTTATATACTGCTAATTTGGTTAATGAAAGAAAATGAAATAGGATTATTATTATAGAATAGTTTAGAAACAAATTTAAGTTTTACTCATCAAAAGCTATGCGCCTGAGAAAATTTACCTTATTTTGAAAATAGGGAAAGAAAAAATTATGTATATACTTACAAATTCTGACTAGGCTTCTACATCTGAACTCCTTGACAAAACATGAAGGGGGTCAAGCTCACGATCTTGAGTAGGCTGGGCAGAGGCATTATGAGAAGCAGTCCATTCTCTTTTCAACTTCCTTCCAGCTTGCGTGGAGCTAACACTGGGGTTAGAGGGCCCTGGCAGTATAAGTTGGGTGGTTGTTGGCTGGTCCAGATCATGTGTAATTCTACCAGCATATTTGATAATTGATGGTCTTGCGGCTTGCATTAATGCAGCTTCACTCCATCTCGGTTTCTTTTCAAAAGGGGGGTTATTGCACGTATCCTCTTCCTTAAAAAAAGGCAAAATTTAGCATGAAAAAAAAATGCATTTTGGGTTTGGAAAATAATTCAGTTTATGTTAGGCATCTAAAGTAGTGTAAAAACATCTTGATTTCAAAATCAGGGGTTTTCAATTACTTTTTTGAGCAACTGAATCTTAATTCGACAAAAACTGGGTTTACCACGAAATTTTACAAAACCTTACTTGAGCCTTTTTAATTAACGCAACAAATTTTCTTATGGGGTTTAGGATATCATTTGGCATTTGTTAGTCAAAACGCTTTTGACAATTTGGGTGTTGATTCTTACTCTGAGGGTAATTGATTCTAGTTTAAGTAAAGGTTAAGAAACGTCAAATATTTTGCTGCTATAATGTCAGAAATAAAAAAAAAAGTGGAGTGGCTGACCCACGTTGATCTTGCAATCATATAGACTGAAGGTTACCGTATTCTGCTTCGAAAAAGTTGCAACATGCTTATCTTTCTGCTAAAAAGCTGGCAGGGGGGAGGGACAATGGGTCCATTTTGGTCCTTGGGTCATAAAGATTAAAAATCCACGGATTATTCTGATTTAAACAGGGTGCAATATGTGCCTATTTTTGCATTAAAAAACTGGTGTTAAATAGGGGAAAGAAGGGGGAGCTGGAGAATTTTTTTATTTATTCAATCAAATAAATATTTATATTTTCCTTTATTATCAAAATAAAATACTCATTGTTACAAATTTAGATTTTTTTTTTAGATATATTTTCAGCTCTTAATCTAAGGTAAGCAGCATAGATTCTAAATTGTTTTGGTTCTTCTTCTTCTAAAGACCAAAAGCACCATTAGGCTACTATGATCTAAAATATCACTGAAATACATTTTCCAACAGTACGTGGTAACGAACTATAAGTAAGGAGCAAATCGGGCTAATAGTAACCGAAACTCTAAAAAGGAAGCTTTTGTAACAATTAGTACATTAAAAGAATCAACATTTTATTCTAATCCCAAATTACCGATCGAAAGCTAAGCACTTTTTAAAAAATTTCCTGATTTTCAAAAACATCCCTAAAAAGGCCACTGATCTTGATAAAAATCGCACCGTAAATTTCAGCCTATAAGAGAACTATGTAGAGGTTTCAGCTCCTAAACAATAGGCTTCTAAGTGCATAAGTACCCTTAGTTCTAGTGCCTGTCTTAAGTAGTCAAAAAGATTAACCAGTTGCAAAGTGGTTGTTTCTGCCATTTTGTGGTAGGTTACCAAACTACGATTTTTCCCAAAGATGACCAAAATATCAGATATAGAATGAAATTTTACTCACATTGAAAATTGACGAATCCATTGTTTTCAAAGTTAATAAAATGTAATGTACTTTAATCAATGTCTTAAAACGTAATGAAGAACGGAATGTAGTGTGTGAACATCTTATAGGGTTTTTGCTCGAGTACATCATACGTAGCCAAGTTTAAAAAAAAACAAGTAATCAAGTTACTCCATATAGACTAACCACCGCTATATCACCACTTGACCCCAAAAAATGCGTGTTAGCTCATAAAAAACCCGTCTGCTAAGCCAATGTACCGTTCCTAGTAATAGATGAATGACCCTGGTAACCCAATTACTTGAAAATTTACACACATATCCACGTGTAATTCAATGTAAATTTTCAAGTAATTGGGGCTTTACTACTCCCGTTCATCTGCCTATTGAAGAAATCCCACAAATCTGTGCATGCTTTTCAACTTTTGAAAACAATACTAGTTCGTATATTTCTAACTTAGGAATTTACCGTTCACATGTCTTTAACTTTGGAATAACAAAACTGAAAATCCTGTTCATGTGAGTAGCGTTGGGGTTTGAGCTCCTGAAGTAGGTTCATTAGCATAACCGGTTACTATACCATAAGCCATCGACCTACATACGTCATGACAATTATATGAATAATTATTTTAGGAATACACCACAGGAATACATTCTTCGCAGAACCGGTTGCTATCCATGTAACAATTTTGGCGAATGACCTGGATATATATGTCAAGATATGATTAAGAAATATTCAACTTCCATGGAATAAGAGGACGGATTGTCAATATTACAGAGGGTACAACTCCTTTGCATATTTCCGTGAGAACTTCATTTGCATACGTACATGAGGCACTAGCAACCAGCCGTAGCAACCAGATCCCATAAAAGGCGGGATTCCATCATATTCATTGAAATGGGTGCTTATATCAACGCTTCTTCTAGAAGGAACCTATGGTCATCCATGTCCCAGCCACCAAGGCCCCCAATATCCCCTACCAAGATTTTTGCTCCCCCCCCCTCTGTTTTGTTTTTTTCCTGTTTTTTTTTTATTTTTTTTAACATTATTTTTTTTACTTAGAAACTTCTTTCATGTCTTAAAATGACATAAAATATAATTAAAACAAAAAAATCACTTGTGATATTTTCGAAATATGAATTGAAGATGATATAGATATGTTAGTCGTGAATCTTGCTATTAGAAAAATAAGGTTTGTAGTTAATTTTTATATTCTTTATTTACTTATAATTTTCTTTGCCACTCAGACATTTTTTCGGGTATGCGTAAAGATGAAATTAATAAATTTGTATATATTTTAAGCGATGATACGACAGCCCTATAAGGGAAATCATACAATAAAACCTTCTGAAGAGTATATACCCCAATACTAAATAATACTCTTTCAAAAGGCTATATTGTATCATTTCCCTCAGAGTGATGTCACAGCATTGTTTAAAATATATATGATTTTATTAATTTAGACTTTATGTATACCCCATTACTAAGCAATACTTTTAAAAAGGGTTTGTTGTATCATTTTCCTCATAGGGATATCATATCATCGCTTAAAATATATACAATTTTATAAAATTCGACTTTATGTATACCCCAATACTAAGCAATACTTTTTAAAAGGCTTTATTTTAACATTTTCATCACAGGGCTGTCGTATCATCGCTTAAAATATATTCCACTTTATTGATTTCGACTTTATGGTTACTCTTAAACTACGCAATAGTCTTCAAAAGGCTTTATTGTATCATTTCCCTCATACGTGTGTCGTATCATCATTTAAAATATATACGACTTTATTAATTTCATCTTTATGCATACTCCAATACTAAGCAATACTGTTCCAAAGGGTTTATTGTATCATTTCCCTTATACGGTTGTCGTATCATTATTTAAAGTATATACAACTTGATTAATTTCATCTTTATGCATACCCAAAAAAATTTCCAAGTCCCAAAATATTCCAAATCAAAAAAAGAAAAAAATATCACTACAAACATTATTTTTTAAATAGGAAAAATCACGATTAACATATTTATATCATGTTAATTTCATATTTTAGAAATATCATAAGTTAATTGATTTTGTTTTAAGTATATTTTCTGACACTTTAAGACATGAAAAAAAGTTGAAAAAATTTCTAAGTAAAAAAATAATAAAGCTAAAAAATTAAAAAAATTAAGCTTAAAAAACATAAGTACAAAAAATGGGGACCAAAAGTTGGGGGCGAGGGGGCGTTGGGGGCCTTGGAGGTTGGGACAAGGATGACCATACGTTCCCTTTAAAAGAAGTTTTGATACAAGCACTCATTCCCATTAATATTATGATAATCTAGCCTTATATGGAATCGGGTTACTACGGCTGATTGCTAGGGCCTCATTTATGTATGCAAATGAAGTTATCATAGAAGTGTGCAAAAGAGATGTACCCTCTGTAGTGTACACAATTGGTCCTCGTATTCCATGAAGGTTAACTATTTGTTAATCATGTCCTGACATTAATATGTAGGTCATTCGCCCCAATTATTACATGGATAGTAACTGGTAATGCAAATGATTTATTCCTAAGTAATGCAAGAGGTCATACAATCCTCTGATGTATTCCTGACAAATTTATTCATATAATTGTCATGACCTGAATATGTAGATCATAGGTTTATGGTGTAGTAGCCGGTTATACCAATGAACTTACTTCAGGAGCTGAAACCCCAACACTACTCATGTGTCTCCAAATTTAAACAAAATCCCATTCATATGTCTCTCAGTCTTGAAGAAGTCCATTTTCAAGCGTCTTTGACTCTTAAAAAATAGAATTCAATTCACACATTTCTGATTTTTGAAAAAAAATCCCATCATATCTCTCTGACTGTTTAAAAAATTTATATTCGTGTGTCTCTGATTGTTGAAAAATCGGTAATTCACTTGCTTCTGTCGCTTGAAAAATCCCGCTCATACCTAACTGTACCTTCAAATAAAAGCATCATTCATTTGCCTTTGACTTTTGAAAAAGAATCTGTTTTCTATGTTTCTTTTAACGTATGAATTAATTTCCGTTCTTCTTTATCTGACATTGTTGAAAACCCTGAAAATTATGTTAATGGGTATGACTTTTGAAACATTTCTGTTCACCTGCCTCTGAATCTTGATAGGTGACTTTGGTAAAAACCCTTGAAAATCATGTTTATGTGTCTGACTTTTAAAAAAATACCCATTCAAATGCCTTTGTCTTTTGAAAAATCTCAATTAATATGTTTCTAACTCTAAAAATAATATTTCGATTCGCATGTTTTTTTATTTTGAAGAAAATCCCAATCACGTGTATCCGATTGTTGTAAAATCGTGTTGATGAATCTGTAGCTTTTGAAAATCTATTAACATATCTTTGACTTTTCAGTGTCCTGAAGAAATTCTGCTTGTGTTTTCTAACTTTTTGAAAAAAATTCTGGTTTTTATGTTTCTGAATTTATAGATATGTAATTAACCTGTCTCTTATTTTGAAAAAAACAGAAATTCTATATCTGCAATTCTGAACAAATCAATAATCTGAAAAAAATAATCTTTTTGCGTGATTTTTCAACTTTTGAAAAAATTAATCTGGTTCACATATTTTTGATTTAGGAAACTTTCCCGTTCAACTATCTCTCACTTTGAAAAAGCAAACCTGAAAATCTTGTTCACGTATCTCTGACTATTGAAAATCCCATTCATCTGTCTCTAACTATTAAAAAACCCCTTTTCAAGTGTTTCTCACTCTTAAAAAAGAACCCAGTTCGCATGTTTCTGTTTTTAGAAAAAAATCCCATTCGCATCTTTCCGACTGTTAAAAATTATTTTGATGTGTTTACTGCTTTTAAAATTCCGTTCGTATGTCTTTGATATACCTGATTCGTTGTCTTGAAAGATTAAAGATAAGAGTGCCATAAAAATGAAATGAAACATAACAACCTAATACAAAGGAACATTTTTATTGAAATAATATCACATAACATTTGAATTGATACAGTGTTACAAACAATACTACGCATTATTACTATAATGTAATTACTTTGGACATTTTGAATCTCTTCCATAAAATAATGCTAAAATATGTTCAGAATCCAAAATAAAAAATTCTATTCCATCGTCTTGAAAGAAAATTCTTGTTTTCTTTAGAATACTAATGCCAGAAAGATGATGATATGATTTAACAATTGGTAGCGTGTTACCACAAGCACTAGAGTGAAACTTGTCATCACCATCAACTATTAGTCTTAGGCTTGCATTCTTATTGAGCACCAGCTCCTCTGGAAATTTTACTCATTCATATCCACCATTACGAAATTTGGATTTTTTTGGTTGTCCAAAGACATTGAACTCCTCACTTTTATGACAACGTATGCATATGTTTCCAATGATGTTACTGCTAGTCCTGGCTTTGTAGTTCAAACATTTGTCCTTACGAGCATTTGAAGCTGCGATAACCCTACCATGAAGACACACTTTCTTGAAATATTTCATCTTCACTTTCACAATGAGTTATATGCGTTTATTCTACCAGTGCACTATTAGTGCTGATCGAAAACGTACAAGTAATTATCTATAGTTCTTGACTAAAATTAGTTTCTACTTCGAGTACTTGCTTAAGGTTTTCGCCTATTGATTCCCTAGGAAGAGAGGGGGGGTTACAGCCAATTGGGGTTTTGGCTTGTATTTTACTTTGAAAAATATATACCTTGTAAAGCGACCGAAAAAAAAATGAAAAACTTGTAAAACTTAAAAGCATTTAGGATTGTATTATTTCTCTCAGAGGGGTGTTGTAACATTGTCTAAAAATATACTAAATTTTATTAATTTCGGAAGAAACTTAAGTTTTGGTTTTGAAAAAACATGTACTTTTATATTTCAAACGACTTCCTACAGTTAAAAACTATGTCTCAAGTAACTAAAATCAGAAAACTAGTTTTCTGGAACAGTTTAAAATAAAACTAGTTAAACACAATTTGAGCAGTTAATATATTGGTTACTGAATCTTCATTTAAATTATTGGCTTTAATGTTTTTAGGGAATATGTGGCACCGTAACATAGCCTGTCCCTCCCAGACCACTGAACTTCAACTTTAATATATAAAAAAATTCCAGCGCGAGTTTCTTGGATATCTCTAAGATTTAACTTCCCGTGGGTTTAAAAACACATGAAATTCCCGTGGGTCTTCGTTTTAATTCAATTCAATTCAATTTATTTAAAAAAAATGAAAAATAACACCAATAATAATAAGGATCCTGGAAGCGAACTTGTTGAGGACAATAACAACAAAAAATTGAAAATGAAGAAGACAAAAAAAAAGAAAGAGAAAACACGGGTAAATTAAAGCAAATTGATTAAGAATTTACAGAATTATAATATCAAAGTTTAGTAACATTGTTATACAGCGTGCAAAAATTTGTGGGTAGCTCGACACTGGAGGGTATTATATTCCATTGAAGTATAGATTTATAAATGTGGGATCGCTGGAAGGAGCTAGAGACACACTTGGGGACAATAAAGGAACAGTTGGATGAACGGAGGCAGAAGCGTTCAGAATTATTACAATTAAAATAAGATAATAATTGGGGACGAAGATTTTTATGGTAAACTGGTAGCAAGGGATAGATAAAATTTTTTAATGATTTGGTCAAAAGGGATAATACCAAAATCGGAGTACAAGTCCTGGGCGGGATATAGTCGGGGCAGCCGAAAAACTGCTTTAATGGCACGGTTTTGGGCAGATTTTAATTTATTGGTAACTGAAGTATTACCCCAGACAGATCCACAGTATGAGATATATGGATAAATAAAAGAGTAATAAAGGGTGACGAGGATATCAGGAGTAAGAAAATTATTCACACGATTAATCATACTTGCCTGTCGTAAGATTATGGCTCTGATGTAGGAAACATGTGTTGTGGGTCTAGAAACTTGGGAGCTGGGAAACTAGGGAGGAGTCTATGTGGACACCAAGAAACTTGGCAACTTCGACCTACAGTAGGAGATTGGTGGAATATTTTAGGCCGAGTGCTTGCTGAGCTTCATTTTTTTGTAAGGGGTTCGAAATAAAACAACCTGAAATTTTCTTGCTGTTAATCGTCATACATTTAGCGAGACACCACCCCTGTACTCTATTCAGAAGGATTTGAGCAGAGGTGACGACGGATGGTAAATTAGGGCCGGTGATGAAAAAGTTGCTATCGTCAGCAAAAGTACTGGGTGCACTGATGGACCCAGGTCCTGTAACCAAATCATTAATATAAAGAAGAAAAGTATTGGACCAAGAGCAGAGCCCTGCGGGACGCCCCTCCAGACAGGTAGGGGATGCGAGATCATGCCACCCAGACTCACACTCCGTACTCTACCAGAGAGATAAGAGCCGAACCATGAGAAAGAAATTCCACGAATCCCTATGTTCTTAAGTTTACTTAATAAAACACTTTGATCAACCAGGTCAAAGGCCTTAGAAAAATCAGGAAATAAGCCCCATATAGTATTTTTAAAGTCAAGTTGGGAAAGTATAATCTGTGTGATGTCGATTAGTGCATGAACAGTTGAAAATTTGGAACGGAAGCCATATTGATGAGATGAAATCACCGAATCTGAAAGATTAATCCCAAATAAAAAGGTAGAAAGACATCGGAAGATAATTCTCTCGAGCACTTTGGATATAACGCGGAGAAGTGAGATTGGATAGCCCTTTTTATGAATCGGGATAACAATTGCTGATTTAAATATTTCTGGGAAGACTCTATTGATCATAGATAGGTTTGCTATGTGCACAATGGGTTCACAAACATAGGAAGATGCGGTCCTAAGAAGCTTATTATTTATGCAAAACAAGTCAGTGTACTACTATTAGAGAAAGATTCGATAGCTTGAAGCACCTCTTTACTATCAGTTGGAGAGGAAAATATGGATCTGGGATTCTTGCTAGGTTGTACTGACTCGGAAGGGGAACAGCAGTTAGCATTTAGAATATTGGTGAAATAATTATTAAAAGCATCCGGTACTGAAATTCGGTCAATTAATCTGCCACTGATGTCTTTAAGGTTAATAGGTATAGATCTAGATTTCTTTTTTTTTTGAAAGAATTTCATTTATTGTGTACTAAATTTTTTGCAAGTTCCCTTTGCAGTGAGAGATTTTTGAATAATAATAATTTTTTTGCTTCCCGGACGAGTTTGGTATATAAGTTTTTGTATTTTTTATAATTAGTTAGGTCAATAACGCTCCAGGTTTTGCAAGCTAACTTATAAAGGTCATTTTTACGTTATGAAGAGATTATCAGGCTATTGGACATCCTGGGACGTATATGGGTAGTTTTTCGGTTTGAATTACGGACTGGAAAGGTTGAACTGATGAGATCACTAAGTCACTGTGTAAAACCAATTGTGTCTGAATTAACATCCTGACAATCCAAAACCTTGGACCAGTCAAAGGATTTCAAACAATCCGTGAACCGGTTCATATTCACAATATTATATATTCTCATAGACGTAGGGGTATTATTTCTTGAGGAATGAGTAGTTGGTAGGGAGGGTAGGGAGAGATAAACTGGAAAGTAGTCTGACAGGTCAGAGAATATTATTTTGGAGGACAGGTGGTTTCCCAGGGAAGTGGATACAAAAATGTTATCAATTACAGTAGCGGTAAACTCAAAGGATCAGCTCTAGTAGAAAAAGGATTGCTGGAAGAAGACCACTTGAGGTAAATGTTTCAAAGAAGGTATCATAATCATTATTATTGCTAACATTTAGTAAATTACAATTGAAGTCCCCAAAAACTATTGCCTTCTTTTGTGGTAAATTAATAAAAGTAGAAAAGTCATCAAAAAGATTACAAAAGAAAGGTGTAGGAAATGAGGGTGGTTTATAAAACAATGAAAAAATAAAGAATTGTTGTCAACACTTATGAAAAAATCATAAATCAAATCGCCACGATTTATTAATTGAATATGAATAAATCGTCAACACTTTATTGAATAAATGCATCTATTATTTATAGGTTGCAAGAATAAGGATTCACAGTGTAATTGTAACGGGATCAAAATTTGAAACCTCAAATCTTCCAAATTAAAGTTAACCATGTAAAATAGAATCACCCAAAACATGAACCTAAAAATTCAAGTAACCCAGAGATCGAGTAGGGCTTGATCGTGCAATTTAAAAAGCAGCAAACAAATGTATCTTGATTGACTAAACTTTGTATAATCTTTCCCACAGCAAATGTAGTAGCAATAAATAAATCCGTCTTAAAGCAGAAAGACAAAGTGTCACAATAATATGCAATAAATATCAGTGTGACCAAATGTTACGCGACAGGCGACCAACAATATAGTTTAAATTTAGGAGCTTGAATTTCCGAACTGTCAAGAGAAGGTAGAATTTATTGGACAAAAAATAGCCAGGAAAGATACAAACTATTGTTCTGAAACTAAGTTTAGAGTTAGGTATTCCAATGTAACTAAGTTGTATTGTCCCACAACAAGTTTCACCGTGATAAATTATAAGCCACCTGGAAACTAAGTGACAAGTCGTTCGCAAAAAAATTACAAAAGTAATACTTTGTTTTGTCAAGAAAAATTCCAAAATGCAAATCTTATAGCTATAAATCGTATGAAAATTGAAGCATCCAATTGGTGTATTCCCTGGCCAAAAAGAATATAGGACACACTATTTGACCAACAGGTCCAACGTAACATTCTTTTTAGAAACGCCTTAATGAGACCTCTGGCGAAATTGGATAGTATAGTTAGTTAGAACTTTGCAATTTAGAATCAGTCTAGAATGAGTCGAGAGCAGTCTAGAGGAGTCAGTCGAGAGTAGTCGAGAGCAGTCGAGAGTAGTCTGGAGCAGTCTAGAGGAGTTTTCTGAGAGTTCTTGACCAGACATATGTAAGTGAACCTATGATCTAACTATTAATAACTTTTTACAGTTTATATGAGATCATTGATAGACCCATGCTGCATTACATACAGCTCAGTGTATAATTTTATCCAAGTGCCTATGACAGTGAATTAAAGTGTAGATAATTTGATGTTCCTGAATCAGCTTTGTATCGCTAATGTGAGTAAAAATAAATACATTACTTCCTTAATTTTATCTCTTCATGTTTGTATTTATCAAGATAATTAGTCCTTGTGTCACCAACCGCTCTCTAGGGAACCTGAATCCTAGTAATCTGATTCCGACTCAGTATGACCATTAACATACGCTCCCCGTTTGACCCGCTATTTTAATCCCCCGCCACACGAAATTCCCCCTTAACTATGGTACAAAGTTTATATAGCCTCATTACAAAGAAGTAATAAAACCCCCATTTGAAAACGCAAAATGAAATCCCCCCATGTGAATTGGCCTATCACCCCCCTCCCCATTAGAATCCCCTTATCCTACTTTCCTATCGTCAGCAAAAGTACTGGGTGCACTGACGGACCCAGGTCCGTAACCAAATCATTAATATAAAGGAGAAATGTATTGGACCAAGAACAGAGCCCTGCGGGACGCCCCTCCGGACAGCTTGGGGATGCGAAATCAGGATGCCCAATACAGTATTTTTAAGGTCAAGTTGGGAAAGTATAAACTGTGTGGTGTCGATTAGTGCATGAGCAGTTGAAAATTTGGAACGGAATCCATATTGATGAGATGAAATCAACGAATCTGAAAGATTAATCCCAAATAAAAAGGAAAAAAGACGTCGGATGATAATTCTCTCCAGCACTTTAGATATAATGCGGACAAGTTAGATTGGATCGCCCTTTTTATGAATCGGGATAACAATTGCTGATTTAAATATTTCAGGGAAGACTCCATTGATCATAGACAGGTTTGCTATGTGCACAATGGGTTCACAAACATAGGAAGATGCGGCCCTAAGAAGCTTATTATTTATGCCAAAGAAGTCAGGTGTACTACTGTTAGAGAGAGATTCAATAACTTGAAGCACCTCTTTACTATCATTTGGAGAGGAAAATATGGATCTGGGATTCTTGCTAGGGTGTTCTGACTCGGAGGGGGAACAGCTGTTAACATTTAGAATATTGGTGAAATAATTAATAAAAGCATCCGGTACTGAAAATCGGTTAATTAATCTGCCACTGATGTCCTTAAGGTTAATAGTTATAGAATCTTGAATTCCTTTTTGTTAAAGAATTTCATTTATTGTCAACCAAATTTTTTGGAAGTTCCCTTTGCAGTGAGAGATTTTTGAATAATAATAATTTTTTTTCCCAGACGAGTTTGGTATATAAATTTTTGTATTTTTTATAATTAGTTAGGTCAATAACGTTACAGGTTTTGCAAGCTAACTTGTATAGGTCATTTTTACGTTATGAAGAGATTATCAGGCTATTGTACATCCTGGGACGTATATGGGTAGTTTTTCGGTTTGAATTACGGACTGGAAAGGTTGAACTGATAAGATCACTCAGTCACTGTGTAAAACCAATTGTGTCTGAATTAACATCCTGACAATCCAAAACCTTGGACCAGTCAAAGAATTTTAAACAATCCGTGAACCGATTCATATTCACATTATTACATATTCTATTAGACGTAGGGGTATTAGTTCTAGAGGGATCAGTAGTTGGTAGGGAGGGTAGGGAGAGATAAATTGGAAAGTAGTCTGACAGGTCAAAGAATATTATTTTGGAGGACAGGTGGTTTCCCAGGGAAGTGGATACAAAAATTTTATCATTTACAGTAGCGGTAAACTCATAGGATCAACTCTAGTAGGAAAAAGGATTGTTGGAAGAAGACCAATTGAGGTAAATGTTTCAAAGAAGGTATCATAATCATTATTATTGCAAACATTTAGTAAATTACAATTGAAGTCCCCAAAAACCATTGCCTTCTTTTGTAGTAAATTAATAAATCTAGAAAATTCATCAAAAAGATTACAAAAGAAAGGTGTAGGAAATGAGGGTGGTTCATAAAAAAATGAAAAAATAAAGAATTGTTGTCAACACTTATGAATAAATCATAAATCAAATCGTCAGGATTTATTTATCGAATATGAATAAATCGTCAACACTTTATTGAATAAATGCATCTATTATTTATAGGTTGCAAGAATAAGAATTCACAGTATAATTGTAACGGGATCAAAATTCGAAACCTCAAATCTTCCAAATTAAAGTTAACCATGTAAAATAGAATCACCCAAAATATGAACCTAAAAATTCAAGTAACCCAGAGATCGAGTAAGGCTTGATCGTGCAATTTAAAAAGCAACAAACAAATGTATCTTGATTGACTAAACTTTGTATAATCTTTCCCACAGCAAATGTAGTAGCAATAAATAAATCCATCTTAAAGCAGAAAGACAAAGTGTCACAATAATATGCAATAACAATCAGTGTGACCAAATGTTACGCGACAGGCGACCAAAAATATAGTTTAAATTTAGGAGCTTGAATTTCCGAAATGTCAAGAGAAGGTAGAATTTATTGGAGAAAAAATAGCCAGGAAAGATACAAAGTGTTGTTCTGAAACTAAGTTTAGAGTTAGGTATTCCAATGTAACTAAGTTGTATTGTCCAACAACAAGTTTCACCGAGATAAATTATAAGCCACCTGGAAACTAAGTGACAAGTCGTTAACAAAAAATCTACAAAAGTAATACTTTGTTTTGTCAAGAAAAATTCCAAAATGCAAATCTTATAGCTATAAATCGTATGAAAATTGAAGCAGCCAATTGGAGTATTCCCTGGCCAATAAGAATATAGGACACACTATTTGACCAATAGGTCCAACGTAACATACTTTTTACAAACGCCTTAATGTGACCTCTGGCGAAATTGGATAGTATAGTTCGTTAGAACTTTGCAATTTGGAATCAGTCTAGAATGAGTCGAGAGCAGTGTAGAGGAGTCGGTCGAGAGTAGTCGAGAGCAGTCGAGAGTAGTCTAGAGCAGTCTAGCGGAGTTTTCTGAGAGTTCTTGACCAGACATATATAAGTGAACCTATGATCTAACTATTAATAACTTTTGACAGTTTATATGAGATCATTGATAGACCCATGTTGCATTACATACATCTCAGTGTATAATTTTATCCAAGTGCCTATGGCAGTGAAATAAAGTTTAGATAATTTGATGTTCCTGAATCAGCTTTGTATCGCTAATGTGAGTAAAAATAAATACATTAATTCCTTAATTTTATCTCTTCATGTTAGTATGTATCAAGATAATTAGTCCTTGTGTCTCCAACCGCTCTCTAGGGAACCTGAATCCTAGTAATCTGATTTCGACTCAGTATGGCCATTAATATACGCTTCCCGTTTGACCCGCTATTTTAATCCCCCGTCACACAAAATTCCCCCTTAAATATAGTGTAAAGTTTATATAGCCTCATGACAAAGAAGTAATAAAACCCCCATTTGAAAACGCAAAATGAAACCCCCCCATGTTAATTGGCCTATCAACCCCCCCCCCATTAGAATCCCTTATCTATCAACCCCCCCCCCCCATTAGAATTGGCGTGGCTCTGTTTAACGGAGCAAAACACAAGGACAAAATTTCCCATTAGAAAAGATTAATGAGAAATACTCCGCATAGAGAAAGTGCTATATTTTGTTAGGCCTAAGATTTCTTAAGCTAAAAACAAATAGAACACTCCTAAGACAAAGATAAGAAGTAGAATCCCCTCATAAGCTAAGTGAAACTTGAAAATGTCAAATTTAAGTAATATAAAAAAACCTAAGTGCCGAAATTTATGATGTTTTTGAAATAATTGCCAATATGTAGTTAGATCCAAACGAGCAATTCCTAAACAAAAACTTATTGCTAAAACAGTGGAAATTTCAAAATCCCTTCCATCATACAATGGAGATTCAGACGTAGATGAATTTAATATCCAATTAAACCAATTTGTAGAAGTAACTCAAACGGACTTAAAATCATTGGTGGGCATGCTGTTAATGAGACTAAAAGGGCAAGCGCTAACATTTTTAAAACAAATAGAGAACACCATAGGGGAAGATAACAACCTCCCAATTAACTCCATAGAGAATTTGCTAAAAGAGTTCCGAGAAGTGCAGAGGGAAACGAATCAGGCCCCCAAGAAAACTAACCGGGGCCCTGGTTAGAAATGCGTAGAAAATCTCAAACCCCCAAAAACTATAAAACAATTGCGAGCAATTCTTGGTTTGACTAGTCATTTTAGAAAATTCATACGTCATTATGCCCAAATAGCAAAACCTCTAACGGACCTAACTAAAGGGACCCCCCAAAATACTACCTGGTCGCATGAATCTCAAACTTCCTTAGACACTCTCAAGAAAGCACTTACTTCTGAACCAGTATTGTCGCTACATGATTCTGAAAAAGGACAATTTGTGGTCACCACTGACGCCTCGGCTCTGGGCATCGGTGCAATCCTTTCCCAGTTGATCCCCGTAGAAAACTATCCCGATCCCCTACAAAAACCCCCTCAGTATATAGAGAGTCATATGCTATTCAATTAGAACTTTATCGAAATGCGAAAGCAGTTATTCTACAACGCAATTAGAGCTACTACCTATAATTTACCACTTAGAAAAATTTAGACATAATTTAGTGGGTGGAAAATTTAAGTTGTGTTCGGACCATAAAAGCTTACAGTACCCAAGCACATTCAAAAATCCAACGGGAATTTTAGCTAGATGGGTAATGAAAATCCAAGATCTGGATTACGAATTTGAACATTTGACGGGTAAACAAAATGTCCCCTGTGATTACTTGAGTAAATACCCCGAAAACAACTCCTCAGATAATGAAAACAAAGAAATAAATGCCATCAATCCCAGTAAACGAAAACACAAGTAGAGATGCCTCAGGAGGTCCGATCAGTACAAAATTCGGTTATCAAAAGAACGTATCTCCGATCAGTACACCATATATGGGCATAGAACCACGTGGTTTATGGTTTTTTGTCAGTGAGAATTTGAAAAAACAGGAACTTTGTCACATTTATTTCTGTTTTCTTGGATTTTTTATGGTTTTTGTCAGTGAGAATGAAAAAACAGGAACTTTGTCACATTTATGTCTGTTTTCTTGGATGTTTTATGGATTTTGTCAGTGAGAATTTGAAAAAACAGGAACTTTCTCACATTTTTGTATGTTTTTATGGATTTTGTTAGTGAGAATTTGAAAAAACAGGAACTTTCTCACATTTATGTCTGTTTGTTGTCAGTAAGAATGAAAAAACAGTATTTTTCTCACTTGAAAAACAGGAATTTTGTCACATTCATGGATGTTTTTATGGTTTTTGTCAGTGAGAATGAAAAAACAGGAAATTTGTCACATTTATGTCTGTTTGTTGTCAGTGAGAATGAAAAAACAGGAACTTTCTCACATTTATGTCTGTTTTTGTGGTTTTTGTCAGTGAGAATGAAAAAACAGGAACTTTGTCACATTTATGTCTGTTTTCTTGGTATTTGTCAATGAGAATGGAAAAACAGGAACTTTCTCACTTTAATGGATTATTGAGTCTAATGGGAGCAGGTCAATGACACTTCCTTCATGTTGTTGCTCTCAGCAAATGTTATGAGTTTCCCGGAAACCGTTAGATCACGTGTTTCCTTCTCAGCCAATCAGAGGGCTTGCTTACTTAACAATTCGCCCTTTGAGATTTCGTATATAACGGGCATGCAATGTAATTAAATTATCAGAAAGTATTTTGACACAATGGATAAATTTGATGAATTAGAAGCCATGCCAACTTCAATTTACCATGTAAGCTCCGTTTTTATTTTCAAAATAAAATTATTTTCCTTGGTCACCCTCCAGTATATTTAGGTAAGTACCCCCCCCCCCCTCAAACCTAACCACCTTGCAATCTTTATACTCGATGGAAAACGTAAAATATATTCTTTTACCCTCAAAACCTAACCCCGCCCCATTTGTTTTACAATCAAATTCTTGCAAATAGAATTAATTATCCTTTCGTTAAATTCCTGTTTTTTATTTTCAAATAAAATTATTTTCCTTGGTCACCCTCCAGTATATTCAGGTGGTCACCCCCCCCCATACAATACAAACATCATTATACAATCTTTATACTCGGTGAAAAACGTAAAATATATTCTTTTACCCTCGAAACCT
>JAQQPU010015933.1:0-20573 GCA_029168905.1 Artemia sp. Kazakhstan ARC1039
CAGGTGAACATCTAAAGCAGATTAAATATATAACGGAAACTAAGGATTATAAGTTGACGGAATTTAAATTATATTGTGAAAGCTATTGGAATTTATTCGAACTTGACATTTCACATGTGTAGAATTCCAGTTGTTAACATATTGATTGCGACTATGCGTTTGATTGAATAAGCCCTTGCTTGGGGTGCCTAGTGTTAATGACAAGTGGATTTACGATTTTCTAAGTGGCACTTCGGATTGTTTTTTTCTATTTGAAATTTAGATTATTTGGAGCAGTTTTTTATGAAGAGGGGTGAAAGCCTTGCCAAAATTAACGCTGGCTTAGCAAATTGCACGTAAAGGACCCATGTCAATAAAAAAAAAAAATTGGTCCTTAATGAGGTAAGCAGATAATTAAATTTAATTTTGTTGTCTGGAAATAATCATGGGACGTAAAAGAAAGCAACCTCGTAATATTGGTGATGATACAGAAAACACTCGGAGGGGAATATGATCTCAACGTTACTGCTAGTAGCACTGATTCTACAAATAAATTCACGATTTCAGCAGTTGCGGAGAGTCTAAATACTGTTATCAGTTTGGTAACAGAAAATGGAAAAAAGCTAGATTCTTTAGAAAATAGGATTAAGGGAATTGAAGTTAAAGTGGCAAATTTGGAGATATCACATGCGGGATTTGCAAGGCAGCTGACTGAAAATGATGAGCGAGTGAGGCAGCTTGAGCAAGTCAAAGAATCTCTAAAGAATCAAGTAAAAATAATTTCTGATGATTGTATAGCTCAGAGTAAAGAGTCAAATAATTTGAGTATGAGATTGGCCAGGCTGGAGTTTGATAAACTGGAAAAAAATATTATTGTTTGGAATGTCTCTTGTGAATCTGAAAAAAATGCGAAGGATATCTTCAAAAGTATTCTTACGGAAGGACTCGAAATGGCTCCAGTCCCACCATTCAAGGTAACCCAAGTGAGTGAGCAAAAGAAATTTATTCGTGTTGAAGTATCTGATAAAAAATCGAAAATTGATATTTTGAAAAATGCCAAGAAATTAAAAGGTAAAGCAGTGTCGTCGTTCCGTGATATTTACCTCAGTGATGATGTCCCAGCTGAAGTTCGCAAAGCAAGAAATGATTTGTTGATTAAAAGGGTGAAATTACGCAAATTAGGAATAGACGCTTGGATCTCGAAAACTTTTCCTCCTGTGTTACTTTTCAATCGCCCCAACGGAACACGTGCTAAATACTCACCAGACGATTTGATTCCTGAACTTGATTATGCACCGAATAATCAATCATTTCGTAACCAACATAGCGGCAATTAGTGAAGCTTACGAGGAAAAATAATTGTTCGAACTCATGTTCCCATTGATTAAGAAGTAGCTGGTGATTAATTGGTGATAAAAATAAATTTTGGCGGGAAATTGAAGGAGTCCATGGTTGATGGTTCATATAGTTCATAGTTGATTGTTTGTAGCGTAGAAGAAATGTAAATATGAGAAGGCACCCAATATGCAAGGTGTACCCTTTTGAGTCATTGTTGTTGTTTTTTTTTTTTTTTTTTGAATATTTCTTTCTTCTTTTTCTGCTGTTGTTATTTTTTTATCTCATTATTATTATTGGTGTTATTATTGTTATTGGGCAGCATGTAAATAATTTATATTTAGAGTGTATTGAATTGTGTCCCCTGTGGAGTCGTACTCAAATTTGTCTATTTGGCTTTGATGTTGGATGAAAGATTGGAGTCTCCTCCAGGACAAATTAACGTATTGGGGCTGGAAAACAAGAAGGTTAATTTTGGAAGTAGGTATAATGAAATTTTTGATGGAAGTGGTGGGCCTGGTGGTTATTATAGGTTGGAGTTTGAAGATTCTAAATATTTATTCGTAAACCAAATGCAGATGGCATGTAGTAATGTTTCGGACAGATTTAATGTGTTCCATTTGAATTGCCAAGGATTGAATTCAAGTTTAGATTTTATAAATGAAATTTCCAGTTTATCTCTTTTTCAGGTAATTGGACTGACTGAAACTTGGTTAAATGATTATAATTCGGAACTTTTACATATTTTAGGTTATAATCTTTACACGAAAAATCGTCAACTTCGCCGACACGGGGGACTGGCAGCGTATATACGTTCTGATATACGGGCAAGTGTCCGAGAGGATATTTTAATATATAAAGAAATGGTTTTTGAGTCTTTTATTTTGCAGTTAGAGCTGTCTGGACGTTGTGGTTATGTTCTGGTTGTATATAGGCCACCGTCAGGATCTCTTATTGAGTTTTATGAATTACTTGAAGAACAATTGGAAAAGATCCCACATCGAAGTCCTATTTTTATAATGGGAGATTTTAACATTGATCTATTGGATAATGGATCAAATACAGACCGATTTTTAAATTTGATGATTTCATTTGGTTGTATCCCTGCTATTAATATTAGTACTCGTGTTACGAGGACGTCATCAAAATGTCTGGTTAATATATTTTCAAATTATATGTCGGGTGGTCCAACTGTTCTTATAAGTGATACTTCTGATCATTTTGGTGTATTTGCAAGTTACTCGGTATGCGTTGATAATAAAAATTCCACAAAGAAGAGCAGTCTTAAGCTGAGGATGTTACTCGATAAAGATGCACTTCTGAAATGTAGAAATGAGCTAGCCAATAAGGATTGGAATACAGAGTTTTCAATCTCTGCGGATATTGACTCTAAGTTCAGAGTCTTTTACCAAATAATTAAGCAATCCCTGGAAAAATGCTCTAAAAATATTATCAACAATAGAAGAAAACTTTCGAAGAAGCCTTGGATTACTCCGAGTTTATTGAGATCGATAAATAAGAAGAATAATTTGTATGAGAAAAAGGTACGTCATCCCTGCGATGTAAATGAGCGAATTTATAAGAGTTATCGTAATGCCCTAAACAGACTCCTGCGAAGAGCTAGACAAGATTATTATAAAATAGAATTTGAAAAAGCATCTGGAAATCCGTTGAAAACATGGAATGTGATAAGAAGCACTTTAGGACAATCATCTGGAGGAATCCCTCAGGAAATATTCCGTAAAGATGGAACCAGCCTTAAAAATCCAGAGGAAATTTGTGAAGAATTTGCTAATCATTTTTCGACAGTTGGAAGGAGAGTGAAAGAGTCGATTATAAGCAAACCAGGCGACCAGGCTTTTCAAAATTACCTTCATAAGGAGTTGGAAATCTCTTTAAATCTACTCCCAGTTCAAGAATCTGAAGTTCGAAACATTGTTTATGGTATGAAAGGTACCGCTTCTGGCTCTGATATTATTTCAATTAGAGTAATAAAAATACTTTGGGATGTGATTGCTCAAACTTTTGTTTCATTAACTAATCAGTGTCTAAAAGAGGGAGTGTTTCCGAGTTGTTTTAAGTCAGCGAAAGTAATACCAATACATAAAGGAGGGAATACTGGTGATGTTGAAAATTATAGACCAATTTCGATTTTACCCATTATGTCTAGGATACTAGAAAAATGCTTTTCGGTCAGAATTTATCAATATCTGGAAGACCAGAGAATATTTACTCCTACACAATTTGGATTCCGTCAAGATCGCACTACTGAGCAAGCAAACATATATTTGACTAGCATTATTAATATGGCGCTGGATAATGGGTATAAAGTGGCAACTGTATTTTTAGATATTGTAAAGGCTTTTGATACGGTCAGTCATGATATTCTGTTAATGAAGTGTCAAATCTATGGGATTAGGGGTCCAGCTCTTTCGTTTTTACGTTCTTTTTTGTCTTGTAGAAAACAATATGTTCAAATTGGTAATATGGGTTCTCATGAAAATTGTATTGAGTGTGGAGTTCCACAGGGTTCGGTACTTGGACCCTTATTATTTTTAATTTTTGTAAATGATCTTCCACAGTCTGTTAGTAAACTGGAAACAAGAATGAGTGAGATCGTCAAAAAGGATAGCGCGGCTACAGTGCCTATGTTTGCTGATGATACTTCTTTAGTGGTGATCGCAAAGTCAGAGAGATTGCTCCTAGAGAGTGTACGAGAATCGCTAAATGAGGTTTCAAGATGGCTGAGAGTGAATCAGCTAAAGGTGAACCCCTCTAAGAGTAATTTTCTTATATTTTCGAGGACATCAAATTATTATCCATGGATACAGCATATATAGCATATGAAGACGGTATGATTGCTCGTCAAAAGGCAGTAAAGTATCTTGGCATTATTATAGATGAGACTCTCAGTTTCCGATCCCATACTGAAACTTTATCCCGGATTCTATCGCGTAATTTGGGGATGATTCGTAAACTTAAATATATGTTTCCAATTAGTATACTTAGGCTTCTCTATTTTTCGTTAATCCATCCCTATATTTTGTATTGTTCTTCTGTATACATGGGTACATTTTCTTCAATTATTAGTCCTGTGCAAATTATACAAAACAAGTCTATTAGAGTATTATCAGGAAAATCAGAAAGAGAATCGGTTCGAGAAGTCTATAGGGATTTTAGGATACTGCCAGCGGCAGGTCTTCATCATTTTTATATATTAGTATTTATGTATAGATACAATATGAAGCAACTGCCAGAGTGCTTTAATGGTTGGTTTTACAGCCGATGGAATATACATAACAAAAATACTAGGGGTAAAAATGATTATTATACTCCACCTATAGTGTCTGCCAGGTCCACGTTTTCTTTTGTTATAAAGGGTATAAATTTATGGAATAATTTGGATAATGATATGAAGAAACTAGAAAATTTTAGTGGTTTTAAAGCAAAATTGAAGGAAAAATTATTAAGTAAGTATGAATTCTAGTTTTGTTTGTTTTGGAGGTGGCTTGATTTGATTTAATTTAAATTAAGTTGTAATTGTTTGTTGGTTTGTGAGTGCGACCCCACAACATGAATATGGTGTGTAGTTGCTGTCCCTGTACTATTATTATTATTCTTTATTTATTTTTTTTCTTTCTTTTCTTTTCTCTCTTTTTATCTTTCTTTCTTATTATAGTGTATTTGAATGATGTTACATGTATGTATTATTTTTTTTTGTTACCTGTTTCACCCCACGTCAACCGTTTGGTTTTGGGTGAATCATATTGATTTTTGTATTTAAACTTTTTGTTAATTAATTAAATATATCACTATATCACTACAGCGTAGTTACCACGAAAAATTTCCAATCACCCGCGGAAATACGAACCCCCAGACCCTGATTCACACAAGAGGAAGCCTTTTTGTGTAATATTTCTTGATTTAGTTCTTTTTAGACAATTATACAAAGGGGAATGTATTTTCGAAAACACTCTCTTCTTTGCCTGGTTTGTCAATAAAAGAAGAATGACTTAGTAATCGTTAATCAGAGGCCGTTTTAAACTTATTCATTATAGGACTTTATTTCTGCCCGTCTTAAGTTTTAACAACCAGGAGACCGAGTTTGCCTCGGTGAAGCGAATTTTAGACAAAAAAAAAACGTCTAGCGCATTCCCCTTACCATTGAATCCCCCTCCGCTAAAATGCAATCCCCCCATATTCTCAGGCTAGAAAAAAACAAATCACGTAAAGTAAATATTACTTAGTGAGGAGTAGTGACCGGTAGTTCATATTGAGGCGTTAGCTTTCTTATAAAAAGAAACTAAGAAAAATACATATCTTAATCAAGGGCTACCTATGGCTAATCAAGGGCTAAGCTTCATGTTACAAAAACAAAAAAATTGTATATCCAATAAAAAATAGTTTTGTGGGGTAAGGTTAGGTGTGAGTAAGGTAAAGTGATGAAAAAAATAAGATCATGAGAGAAAGTAAAACGATGCGCTTTTAGGAATGAAATAAGTAGGTATTTTAGAATTTTTAAAAGTAATTTTCAGAATTTTACAGTGTTTCCTTCTGGAGCGGCAAACTACTGAATATAGCTGAATTACAGCTGAAAATACCTGAATATCGCTGAATTATAGCTGAATATAGCGTATTACTAAAAATGAAAGTGTGTGCTAGTCACGACATAAAAACTCGTCCTTGAATAGTTACAGAATTTGCCCCGACCGCACCGTTACAGCGACGTTAGCTATTGCGCTCTTTCAAATCGGTATACCAAAATTATTACAGTGGGGCAAGCAAATAAACTGCATAGCTTTGGGCTTAACAGCTTCATATTTGATGACAACTTCATAGAAAAAAATAGCTTAAAAATGACAAGTGCTTCGCTACAAGCTAACATGTATAAGCAGGGGTCTGAATGTCACATCCACCTTTTTCCTCTTGGGTAGGAACCCCATAGATAATAAATATCACAAAGTATGCATTATTAAAATGTATGTTGACATATTTTCGATGAACTTGAATTATGCCTTACGGGAGGGGTGCCGCCAAGATAATCTAGCAGGGCAGACGTATAGCATGACTAGAAATTCCCCAATCTCTTGTCAAAACAGCCCTTCGCAATTGTGCCATCTCTTTTCAACGCAACCTCTTCCAAGAATATTCCTGTAATAGCTCGAAAAATAGAGGAGAGCAACGACCTCTACATCAATCAAATGTCATCCTTGCCTTGAACCAGCTATCAAACATTTATTTAGAATAATAGATGTACAAACAGCAGACGTCGTGGAGGAGGACCAGAATATTTTCCCAAAGGGTGTGGTAGGGGGAAGGGCAATGAGATGCAGGAAAAGGTGTTTAGTCAAATTCGGGGAAAGCAGGACTTAAGTCGACCCTTAATCCCTAGGGCTTTAGTCACCCAAGTGCACGAGAAGTAATAAGTACCCGCAGTCTGAACCTCCCAGGAAAGGATCTGGACCTCTGAAGCCTACTAGATTGTATTTTCAGGCTCAAATATACCAACTTCTCCTATATAGGGGATTTTTAGCACAGAATTTACAGGTTTGCATCCATTACCAACCCCCTAGTACACAGGTAATATCACATGCTAAAATAAATCCTTTTAGCTGAACTTGTAAATAAAAATTATATTTAAATCCACACAGCCTAGACTAGAGAGGTTTCTTTAACTTTGAGAGGCAGAGGCTTCGGTAATGTGTCAAGAATTTCTTGATCTTCTGGAAAAACAGGGTCATTTGATTTCAGATAGAAACCAACTTCGTGTGGCAATCTATCCTTTGCATCAGTTGACCAATGGTGAATCCGACATCGCAACAAAATCTTGTCCGTCTTGTTGAGCTAAAACAGAGTGAGAAAAGATACCTTAAAAACTGGGAAAAAGAGAAATAAAGCAAATGGTAAAAAGAGAAATAAAGCAAATGGTAAAAAGAGAAATAAAGCAAATAGTAAAAAGAGAAATAAAGCAAATGGTAAAAAGAGAAAAAAAGTGGCATGGTAAACAACACTGTCAAAAAGAATAGAAACGGGTAACGATATGTACGCGGACTAAACAGTGCGGTCTATAGCGACAACTCAATTTACTATTTTTCATATTAACGTATCTTCTAGAAAAAGAACAAATAAATTAGCACCAGAACGTTCTTTTTCTTGTTCAGAAACTGAATCAAATATTTAAAGAGCAGATATGTATGTGTAATGTCGTTTTAAAGGCAAAATTTCGAAAAATTGTCGAAAATAATTGAACTATATGGAAAATGTAGGAGGTTATAAGAAAAATCGTAAATATCTGGAGATTAGAAGGGAGTGGTGGAGACCCCATAATACGTACGTGAAAGTAAAACACTTTTTAATGAAGAAAAAGCGAGGATAATTTCGAAAAAGAAAAGAAAAATAGTATGCGAATATTTCGGTCAGGATCTTCGCTCAAACGTCAGTGCAAAGACCTTAGAGCAAAAAAAAAGTAATGAGATGAAAGTAAAGTTGTAGTCCACAGAATAAAACAAAAACAAGACAAACCTTAAAACCAAAGATTAAAATAAGAGACCCTTTCCAAGTAATGGCAAAGCGACAACTGAATTAGAAAATCAGATAATCAACTAGCTACTCAAGCATGAGAAATCCTGTCACAGAGGCAGGGAAATCGATTCACAGAGACAGCTAGCAGGAAAAAATGGGTATTGGTCGTGTATGTACCTTTAATACCTCAATGGCTGCATCTGATTTAAACTCTAAACATTGAAAACTCTAAGGAAATTGCGGGTTCCCAGGATGAACTAAAATTAATTTCCGGCATGTTTATCTGCCCAATATTAGAATATGCATGTCCTGTTTGGCATTTCACTCTGACAAAAGAAGAAACTGATGAAATTGAACGGGTTCAGAAGAGATCACTGCAAATCACCGACTGAAGTTCACCGTTGCCTTATTCTTTTTATCTAAAAGTATTTGAACCCAACCCCTTTTTGTCCCTCGTGAGAAACTGTGCCTGAAATTTGGCTTCACCCAAAACCTCCATCCCATTTACAAGAAATTTCTCCCGCCCCCATTGTCCCTATTAGATCCCGACCTCCCAGAGAAGTGGCTTTGAAAGCTCCGAAACTCAAATCGGTTTACTCGAGGTCACAGCGTTATCCGTGAAGTTTTGTGCCGAATTTTGTTTGTACTACCAATAATTCGTAGCATGCGTCTTTTGATAACTTTTGTGCTCGTTGACGAATTTCTCTTGTGTTGACCATATCTTTACTTTATAGTATTTATGTTTGTTTGTTTTGACTGATTGATACCATGTTTGACCCATTGTTTGTGCTTTTAATAATTCTTAGCTTGTGCGTTTCGGTAACTTTTGTGCTTGTTGACAAATTTATCTTGTGTTGACCATATTTTAATTATCATAGTATTTCTTTTTTTTTTTTTTTCTTTTTTCTTTTTTTTTTTTTTACTAATTGATATCAGGTTGAACCCATTATTCGTGCTTTTAATAATTCGTTGGTTGTACGTTTCGATAACTGCTCACCGACAAATTTTTCTTGTGTTAACCATATTTTAATTATTACGGTACTTTTGATTTTTGACAAAAAGATACCAAGTTTGGGCATGCCTATGAGAGTGTATCTTTTTTATAACAAATAACTTGATTTGACCTAAGACCTTTACAATCTCGCTTTCTAGGAATATAATGAGAGGAAGGTTGAGATGGCTAGGGCACGTTCTGGGATTAAGAACGACAGATTGCCAAAGATTGTCCTTTTCGGCCAACCGTCCTGGGTTAAAGGGAAAGCATGTGATCCTCAGTTGCGATGGGAAGATGTCATAAGGAAAGATTTAAGGGAAATAGGAACTTCCTGGGAGAGTGTAAAGAGGGAGGCTTTAAATATACTGATATGGAGGAAGAGGGCGCGTGGCTATGTTGACCTGAGGCGGCTTGGTGCTGCGGTGAGTTGTTATGGTAAGACTTTTACTTACACGAAAATTTTTACCCTTTTATCACTAACGACCCAGAAATATTGGCCTTTAATCTAAGCCCTACACAAAGAAAAATTCAGTCCGTGACGGTTGATATCAACATACTACCTCAATTATCTCCCTAAACACTATTTAAATCAGTTACAGTGCAAAAACCAACCCCTTGCCACTCTTATCAATACTGCGCAGGTCAAACTCATCAATGAATAATGACAATAAGTGCAGCTTTTCAATTTATTTTGACTCTATACTTTTTATTATACTTTATGGCTTATGCTTTAAGCCTTTTGACAATAAGAATACAACGTTAAAATTAACCTAGGTGCAGACGGTTTATCCGCACCACCGTACAAAAACTAATGCCCCATATTTTGTGCAGATTTAAAAAAAAAAGATTTACACATATACTCGATCTGGCGTTTCACATCGTATAAAACAACCAAGATAGCGATGCCATTATTTTAGAATTAAACTAAAAAAAAAAAAAAAATAGTCAAGCCGTTAATGCTGTTTCTTTTGTAGGCTGTTAAGTGTTTCGACTTATTATGCTCTTGAAATAGGAGTAGACATGGAGGGGACAACTTTTCAAATTCTTGGACACAGCAAAGGGAAGAATCGAAAAATACGATGCTCTAATGCCAGACCTCAATTCTATGGTCCCAGAAGGCTGGGATGTTTATTTATCATTATTTCAGTATATTTTCCCCAGGAGTGTTTTACATTAAAGCCATTTTAAATCTTTTTACGAAACTAAAGGAATTTTAATAGAAGAATAAAATAAAATTATAATCAATAAAAATAATTACAGTTAGAACTAAAACAATTGAAGTACAGATACTAATTTCTTTAAAAATAGAATGATTAAATAATATTTAATAAATTAATTTTAAATTTTGACAGCCCCTGTTCGTGTGCCCCTTAATTTAATTTTTGCTCAACATCGAAAGATCAAGAAATTTGAAGAAAAAACTTACAGTTATGGTTGCAATAAATACTTTCCCCTCCAGTTCCATATCAGGTCCAGATATTTCCTTTTCAGGCATTTCTATGCACTCCTCGGGTACCCAAAATCCAAATTTTCTCAAACAGGCTTTCACATGATATTTCTCTATTGTCCAAGGATTATCTCTATTCATTGTCAAGGCCAAAATCTCCTGAGAAAGTTGCTTCCTTGTCTGTAATGAAGCAAAATACATTGTAAAAAAGAGATCAGTTCCCAAATGATCTAAGGTATGATCGCAAGAAAACTTCAAGTACCAAGGACAGTGAAAACGTAACCTAATTGTTCGAAATGATTAAAGGAACTTACGCAACCATTTATACTTTTAAAAATTAAGAAAAATCGGTAATACAATTTTAGCGAAAAAGACCTCCATACGTAGTTTCGGTAGAAGATGACCTTTACTACTACTACTGACAACTCACCGTAGCAGCAAGCCACCTGAGGCCAACACAGCTACGCACGCCTCCCCTCCATCCCAATCTATTCAAAGCCTCCCTTTTTACATCCTCCCACGAAGTTACCATTTCCTTTAAATCTTTCTTTATGACGTCCTCCCACCCCAGACGAGGACGACCTGCTTTCCGTTTAGCCCTAGACGGTTGGCCGGAAAGAACAATCTTCGGCAATCTGTCATCCTTCATCCGCACAACGTGCCCTAGCCACCTCAACTTTTCTTTCATTATAGCCCTAGAGAGCGGTATTGAACCACATTTTTCGCACAGCCTATTGTTTGAAATACGGTCAGTCCGCCCGGTACCCAGAACAATCCTTAAGCAATTTCTCTGGAAAACATCTAGTAAATCTTCATCCGCTTTTCGGAGCGCCCATGCTTCAGAGCCATATTTGACTACTGTCATCACTGTAGCTTCTAATATTCTAATCTTGGTTTGCAGACTTATCTTCCAAATTGACTAGTCAAAATCGGGGCTTATTTGTCATTTGAATACACCACTACCATTTTACAAAAGACTGCATACTTATGTCAACAGATCTAACAATATCCATAAGGAAGCAAATTGCCATATTTTTGTTTATTCATTTTAGGGGTTAAGCAGCCAGCCGACAGATGTCAGATATTGGATGGAATTTCCAGGCAAACACAATGTCTATTTTGTATATGCATGACCGAAAGCTCGACAGCAGTAACTGATAGCAAGTTCTTGGTGCAACAATGGCTATGTTTCAATCTTACAAGGTAGCTTTAGTTAACTTCCAAGTAACTCTGCCTAACTCTCGCGGAAGTGACCATTTTTACTACATGTTGTCTACGACGTTTAAGTCCTCATGTTCAAATTATCCTCAGTCCTCAGTAAAGAATAAACGGCAGCATTGAGAGTATTGACCAAATTAGGTGTAAGGAGTTGTTTTCCATTGTTTGCCCTTATCACTATCATTAGACATGGCTTTTATTACATTGCTTTATTGGACATGGGGGCTTATTGCAGACATGGCTTTATACGGACATGAATTTATTTGCTTAAACTATTTTATGTAAATAAGTTATTTGTGCTAACAAATTATTCAAAAAACAGAGATTTGCTCAAGGTGGACCTTGAGTTTGTGTTCTTTAAACAAAATTCTAAGTTTTTGAATTCATATTTCCCAAGTTCATTTTAGGCACCTTGAATGACAAAGAGTAACTCTTTGATTGTTTGTCCTTGTCACTATCATTCACTAGCATTTCACAGACATGCCTAGAATATTCTATATAAATATTCCTAAAAAGAGCTCATGCCAGATTTGCTTCTCACTCACTCGGACAATCTGTCTTGGCTTTTTCTACAATTAAACCATGGCTTGATGCCCACATCTAATTAATTTTAATTAAATTTGAAATT
The DNA here is from genome assembly GCA_029168905.1 of Artemia sp. Kazakhstan ARC1039. Classification (NCBI taxonomy): domain Eukaryota; kingdom Metazoa; phylum Arthropoda; class Branchiopoda; order Anostraca; family Artemiidae; genus Artemia; species Artemia sp. Kazakhstan ARC1039. The sequence goes on from JAQQPU010015933.1 coordinate 12,124, forward strand.
GGGCCAACAAATTATCCAAAAAGAGAGTTTCTTTTGTGTTTGGTGACCGACACTTTGATGCAGAGCAAGTTACAAATTCAAGTCCAAGCAACAAAACTAATCTAATTTACACAGGACTAAAAAGTAAGAAGATGACCTAATCTGGAATTATGTACTGCCTGAAAATAAACATTTAAATGGTAGTCAACAGATTGTTTCTTCTAAAAACTTGACTGGTGATTCTTAGAATTTTTAGTCTTGGCATGGGAGAGGATTGAGTGAAGGCAAAAATTCAGATCTAAATTTTTTTAGTATTTCAAAAAAGGTTGAAAATATTTCGAGAGACCAAGAAATTCAAGAAAGAAGGAAGCACCAGTATATGTCGAAATATTGTTGGGTGAAAGAGACCTTGGGAGAATATATTCTTTATAAGTCATTAAAAATGAAGCCCACAGTAGCCCCATAAGGTGGGCTACTGAACGAATGGCTGGGCAAATGCCGGGCGAAGACCTGAGTTTAGCAAAGAATTGATCCCTCATAGTTTCTATATGATATAGCTAATCAGATTGGAATTAGACAGATGAAGTCTGATTCCTGTTCTCTGTCTTCTATCTTCTGTAAGTAATGGTTCGCGGTTCCCACGAGGTTTATTTTTTATTTATTTATATAATTGCATTTTCTTCTTTTTTTTGTTTTTTTCCAATATATATGTAGTAAGTGAGTAAAATATTGAGTCCTGCCACAAACAAATCTGTATAGATTTTGACGAAGTAGGTCTGTTTGATATGATTTTTTTGTGAATATTAGTCTTTAATAAAAATGAATTTCTCTCTCAAAAAGCATATATTTTCAGAATAATAAGAAATTTCCTTATAGGAGATAAAACATTGCAGTAAAAACCTTCTATTCTGGCTAAATTAAACTCGTTCCTTGGAGATCCAGCTATTACAAGCTACTTTCCTCAGTAGATGGTTGTAAACTTTGTGGGAATCGCAGAATGGCTCAGAAGTCAGTTGACTCCGTATCTTTGTTGCAACCGACCCGATTCCATAAATTTCATCATTCTAAGTTTTTGAATTTATAACTCCCAAGTTAATTTTAGGCACCTGGAATGATAAAGAGTTACTTAAAGTCACTCTTTGTTTGTTTGCCCTTGTCATTATCATTATACATGTCTTTCATTACACAGGTTGCGTAGAAGATTCTATACAGATAAGTTAGTTAAGCCTACGAATTATCTAAAAAGAGAGATTCTTGGGGCTGACTTGATTTCATAAATTTCATCATTCCAAGTTTTTGAACCCACAACTCACAATCTTAGACACCTGCAATGATAAAGAGTTACACAGAGTGATTGAAAGTTAATTACCAAAGACAAACAACGTCGGGCAGGGGAAACTTTTTCTCATTCATATCAAACGAATGAGAAACACTCATTCATATCAAATAATTCCTTAGACCACGCTGCCTTTCCAATTACAAATAAAACAAATAAAAATACAGAAAAAAGGGTATAATATTTCAAATAACATAGTAGAATTTTTTTTTAAATAGCAATAAAGGTCCGAATATTCCGGCCGAATATTCGCGGACATTTGTCATATTGGACTTTATAAAGATTGAGTTTTTTGCGTTTTTCGTTTTTTTTTTTTTTTTTTGTATTTGCTTTTCTTTGTATGTTCTGTTCAATTTACTTCAGTTTTTTTTCCGTTTACAAAGGCTTCGGGACGTAGAGCCAAAATATTCGGAGCTTTATCATAATTAAACTATTATCATAACTTAATATATTAATTACTTATATATTAATATATGTTTAATCATATATTAATTAAACATTATCATAATACACTGGCTTGTATAATTCTCGTTTTTTTCTCTTTTTTACTATTTTTTCGTTTTATCCTGATTAGCCAGTGTGGTCTCAGAAATTATTTATCATAATTAAAAGTTTTATTTTTTTATTTTTCCACTATCTTATTTGAAACATTATACCCGTTTTTCTATATTTTTACTTGTTTTATTTGTATCACTCATGGCAAAAGATATCTTTTGTCATTTCAGGCATAAATTTCCGTATATTTTTTGTAAATGTTGTTCTCACGTGTATTTTCCGAGGATGGCCATTTTTCGGGAGGGAGGGGTAAGTAAAAAGTGACGTTTCTCCCCAAGTATAATAAAAATGACTTCTTTTAATATATTTTGATCTTACTGGAGGAAACGATCCAAACCAGGATTTTCCCACATGGAGGCGCCAATAGGAGGGGGCACAGATGAGATATGGGTGACCGTAATAGCTTATGTTTAGTTGTATTTTATGTATTTTATTCATAATTCCCTGTTTTAATCTGCATCATTGCATATATTCCTTGCTTAAACATAAAAGAGTTAGCCTTTTCTTGGGGCCTTCAAAAGCCAATGCTTCACACTAACAAGCTAACCCTTATTAGCTTTTTTAAATTATTTTTTTTTTTTCCGGGCAACTATTCAAATTGGCAAAGCCCTATCTGCAGGGGAGAACCTTTTGCACTTTTATCCACTTTGCTGCGTTTTCCTGTCTCCTTTCCGTCCTTATGTATAGCCACGGAACTAGGGGCATTAAAATGCAATTAGAAAGACGACTGCAAGCATTTTATAATAATTGCCTGAACTCTATCTTGAAGACGCATTGTGTTGGATACCTCATTGTCGTTGAAAGTCAGGAAGACCCCAAATAACCCTTGGTAGGCTTCTAGAGAGAGAGGGAGGCAAATATGGTGAGGACTTCAATAGAGGATCTCTTGTTGGAAGTTGAGGACAGGTCGTTATGGCGAATCATTATTGCTCCCCTATACGCATCTAGGCGTAGGAGGAACTAAGTTATAAGACTGAATAAGTCTAAGTGTGTGCTGTATTATTGGGAAAATCATAAACTCCGAGGTTATCTTTTGGAAGTTAACCTAAGCCGTCCAGAACATGTACGAACAATATTCTATTACAGAACAGTCAGTTCTATTTGGCTAAGTTACAAAATAAATTAATCTTCAGGGACAAGTTACAAATATTTTTTTTTTAGCGACAACATTAACCAAAACTTCAAAGGAAGAATAAGAAATCCAACTTTGTAAGCCATAGAATCGGCAAATTTCAATGGAAGTATCTGAAAATGCATCTTCTAAAAATGTACACGGCGACCCTTATCATTTTGTAATTCCGCTCATTATGCTCCAAGCAGTATTAATAACTTTTTGTTTCACATCCCACGTGCGTTTGCATAAACTAACAACTCCTGCGCACGATTTTCTAGGCCAAACCGTTGATTCACTGGGGACTTTGAGAAGCATACAAATTCAACACGGGGAGAACATGAAATTAGACAGCAACTACGGAAACTGAGCAAGAAAATCACGTGTCTGTCAATTTTCAGTTTGACATCTTCTTAAGAGCTTTAAAAATGTCAAATTTTTGTTTCAGTCATGTGATTTTCCCTGAATTTATACTCAGGGAATTTATATGTGACCTTTTCTTAACTAAAACCTTATATTGTCTGAACTAAACCATTGAGAAAAAGAATTAAAAAGTTCAGTTTGAAACTAGCATTTTCAACTCTTATGGGTAAGCCTATTCTTCCTCTCGTTTCAATTTTACTCTTTAATTCCATTATGATAGGCATCATTTTCCTTTTTAAGTCACGTCATTTTCCTGCTCCTTCCAGGTCAACTACTTGAACTTTAAAACTGAGCACAATGTGTTCTATTTTTCTCCTGAATTCTGTCTCTCCTAATATTAATTTGAATCGTACTATGCTATTTTGCTTCCATCTTTTTTTTAGTTCATTACTATTCTTTTTATTCCAATCTGCTTACTTATTCTTTTTGTCTAATCACTACTCTCTCTACGTATCCGTTGTTGGAATTCCCTATCTCGTCCATTCCCTTTGTCTCTATTCCTACTTTTCTCTCCCACTTTTTTTAAAACCTCGTTTTGTTTGTTTACTTCGCACAAGCTTGCTTCTAGGACGAAATTTACCTTTTGTTGCTTAATTCACTCTTTATATGCTTAGCAAAATAAAATGGTTGATAAATTGACTCACAGGGGCCGGAAGGGGACATGAGAGCAATGTCCCCTCACCCCAGAAACAAGAAATGATGTCATTTCCTAAGGAATATCTATTAAAGATATTCATAAAGATAGATAAAGATAGAAAGGAATATCTATTTAATATCAATATCTATTAAGGAATATCTATTAAGAGGCTATTAAAGCCAAGGCTGTATCCAGGATTTTTGTTCAGGGGTGGAGGGAGCTTTAAAAAATGCATTAAGAATGTGTTTGTATGCATTTTTGTTAATTTTTTACGAGTCAGATAATTTTTTTTTTTGGGGGGGGGCGTCAAACCCAGTAACCCCCTCTCCAGATATAGCCTTGATAAGGGCATTTCCTTCACTATTATTTTTAATAGTTTACCTATTTTATCTTTGATTGTCACACTTCGGGCGCCCAATTTGGTCCACTGAACTTGACGACTGACGAAAACTTCATTTTTAGGTGATTTCACCTCCTTTGGTACCATTTTAAAAAGTTTTTAGGCTTAAGAAGTCAACTCCTATGAATATTATTTTGGAAGAACAAGAAAAGGTAACTTACTCGAAACACCGAAATTAAATGGACGAGATTTTTTTGGTATTCCTTAAGCCTAAACTATAATGGGCTAGTTTATCTTTCTACAAAAAACTTTGTTTTTTTAGATTTCCTAGTCTGGGACGTCTCAATTCGGCGTTGAACAGTCTGTCCGTACCGGCAAGCATGCAATAGTTTAATAGAATTTGTTGACTGAATTTGAATATTACTCGATGCGTGAGCACCGCCAGGATATTTCCCAGGGGGGATGGTAACTGCTACGAAGAACTTGTTCTTAGTAAGATTTGAACGGGAACGTTCTCCATGAGAAATTTAATCTTGTTTCCGCGGTCAGGGGGCAATGTCCTCCTGCCCTCTCCCAGTGCATATGATTCAATCAATCAGTTATTCAATTGTACTAAAAATGTAAAGTGTGTGCCCTCTAGATATCATGCTTCCCCTTATTAGTGCCTTCAGTGATTTCCTTTCAACGACCTTATCTGTGGTTTTCAATGAGACTGTCAACTCTGGGCAATTTCCACAAATATGGAAGCAGGATTTCACAACCCCCTTAAAAAGGAAAGATGAAAAGCCTGGTTTTGAAGATGTTCGTCCTATTTCTCGAAACTTTGCGAAGGATTCGTTACAGGCTGGGTTAAGGAACAAATCCAACCTCATACAAACCTGAGGCGATTCGGGAACCTATATTAGTATTCCATCACTATATTAGTTGAAAAAGTTGTCACTGAATTTAATATTAATTCTTCTCTGGAGAATTTGGTTATCTCGTTTTTATCAAATAGACAGCAAGCAGTTAAATATCTGAATCATTATTCCAATCCTCTTAATCCAATCCTTTAATATTAATTCTTCCCCGGTGAAATTGGTCGCCTTCTTCTGGTTAAATAGATCACAAGTAGTTAAATTTCTGAATTATAATTTCAGTCCTCTCTCTCTGTCCACAACGGAGTACCCCAAGGTACTCTCCTTGGCCCCCTCCTTTTCTCAATCATGATTAACTACTTTGCTAAGGTAATTTGATGGAAATTTGTTGTTGAAACTTGCTATAAAAATTTAATGAGCGACCCTGCGAGCATCCTCAATGACATTCCACAAGATGCCTTGATTTTTGACATGAGAGTAAACTCCTCTAAATCCGTGACTAAGCTAATTTGTTTTCCTTAAATCCCCGTGCTATTTCCTTAACCATATCCTTATGAAAATTCCGTGTCCTACTTTAAATTACTTGGCGTCACAATTTCGTCTAATTGAAAGTGGGAGATCCATTTTAAAAATATTATCCATGAAGCTAATGCACCTATCTCCCTACTTAAGCTTCTAAATGAATTTAGCCTCCCCCTCCCATTCTTTAAGGATTTATACTTCCTTTGTCTGCCCCCATCTCGAATATGCTTGTCCAGTCTGGCACCCCGGCGTCTCCAGGAAGAGTCAGATGAAATTAAATATATACAAAAAAAACCTGTGAATAATGTACAAAAAAGTAAAGGCCCATACCCCGTCCTTCTAAACTTAGCTAGGTTAGAAAAACTTGCGTACACGAGAGGTATGGTGTGCCCCCCCATCCCCTCTTTAAAAATGCAACGAAAAACCCTTGCTCGGAACAAATTTTTCTGAAGACACTCCCCACCCAGATTCCGTCCAACTCGGGTCGTTTCCCAGCCTATTCCTTCCTTGCATCCCATTCGATGCTGTACCTCCAGATATGAAAAAAAATGTCCTCCTCATTGCAGAAAAACAAACAAAACATGGATAATATTTTTAAAATGGATCTCCCAATTTAAATTAGACGAAATTGTGACGCCAAGTAATTTAAAGTAGGACACGGAATTTTCAGAAGGATATGGTTAAGGAAAGAGGGCGGGGATTTAAGGAAATGACTTTGTCACGGCTTTAGAGGAGTTTCCCGCTAGTTTCCCGCTTTATTTGGTGCTTGTGTGGCCCAAGTTTTGTATTTGTTTACTTGTTCTGTTTCTCCCCTTCTTTTTTCATTTTATTTAACGTCCCTCTAAAAAAAAAAAACATTTTTTGAGTTTTACCAGTTTTTATCTTTTTAACTTGTTACGGCAATTCTTAGATAAATTATTGAACGAATGGTTTCTCATTCTGATATTTTTAATTTTAACATTCTTAACCAGAGTTTTAGTTTTCATTTAATTTTAGTTTCATTTTTTTATTCTTTGATGTTTTTATTTATTGATTCCGAAATTAGAAATCGACCCTTCGGAGCTTGTGACATCAATTTTTTTTAAATAAATATGTTATCTATCTTAGACTCCAAAATTAATGACAGAACGAGGCCAGTCTCCGTAAATCCATACTACCTAGGCTACATCACCATGAGTCGACGAAGCTTACGGCTAATCGGATTCCCACGAAATATCTGCATTTCAGACGCCAGGTGAAGCGGACAACGCTTGGTCTTGCTACAACTTGCAAATGGTTGGTTAACAATTAAGTTTCGTCTTGATTGACATCATGCACCTTGCCAAGAGCTGGGCCTGCTTTGCTGGACAGCCAATCATAGCCTTCGAAATTCTCAAAGGCTGTCCAATCATAGCCGGCTAATCAAAAATGATCCACCAACAAAAAAGCTGCTGATAGGGTGAATAAAGTCAATCAAGACGAGGCTTTACCGGCAAAATGCTTTCCATTCAGCAGTGTAGCAAAAGTTCGCAAGAGACACAAAATAAGCAACTGAAAAAACAAGAACCACAAAAAAAACACAGGTCACAGATCGGGCGATGAGGCTGACAGCCAAAAATGGGGCTAAAATGGTACACATCTTTTTTCAAGGTTTGCTAAATAGGGATCGATCCAGGTAAGTAGTCTTTCTGGGTTAGGAATGAAACCTTTGAGACTGAAATAGGTGGTTAGCGACCAAGTCGTAAAACTGTAAAAAATATGTACGAAAAAATCCTACCTTTGCAGAGGTTAGCTTTGACTGTTGTTCGTTTAAAGATTCAAGAACTTTCTCACTAATTCCAAATTTTTTTAGATTTTCTGGAGAAGCATATACAGCACTACCTTGAGGCAAAAGTCTATCCCTTGCTATGTGTGGACGCACCGTAATGAGATCCCCCTTTTTGCCCAAACCTGTAATGAAAATAAGACTTTTTATTATAAGAAGTGCAGAAATCACACAGAATACCCATTTTCTGAAGAAACAAATACGGTATTACCTTGAAGCAAAAGTTTGTCCCTTGAATGATGAGAACTCCTCTCATTGTTTAAACCTGGCATGACAAGAAACGTTTTGTATTTTGACAAGTTCCAAAATAACACAGAAAACTGACCTTAAACTTAAGTTTCGGAGGTCATTCACATGCCGTGTTATTAGAAAATGGAGTGCAACTACATTAGGCTACTTAAGGCGTGTACATGCTACTGTAAAAACTTGAATATTGCCGAAACAAAGGATTTACTTGTAAGTCCTGGGATTCATAAGGAAATGACATAGGAAATTCATAAGAAAAAAAATTAAAAAAATGAAAGACAAAAAAAAAAAAAAAAAATGATTCCACACTGCGCTTTGTCATATTATATAATTGAATGCTAACAACTGCCTACTCGTTCAGTTAAAATTCCAAAATGAACAACACATTTTTCGGCGGTAAAAGGCCAAAGAACGTTAGAAAATAGCTCCTTAATCAAATCGTTTCATTAGATGTTAACATCCGCCAACACGTCATTGCTGTAGAAGCTGCAGCCTAGTAAAGAGCGAACCTCAGCCGAAAGATACCGAAATGCTAAAAACGTGTCTGAACAAACTTTTCAGCAAGAAAAAAATAAGTGTCAATTTTTAGAATCATAGGCAGCGCGCTAGCGCTGCCTAAGTAAAGAACGATGTGGGCACA